>NJDD01007403.1:116252-172751 GCA_002245505.1 Calephelis nemesis
CGCTTGCATATAATACCTGCCAATAACAAGGTGGTGGAAATTCATATTTTGTATTATTTTTTGCCCGCCCCGGTATTGAACGCAGGACCTCAGAACTCAAATCAGAAGTCGGACCCCTAGACTGTAGTGTAGTCTGTAGCGACGATACTTACATTTTTGTATTAAGTTTAATAATGAACAGATTGTACTGAAAATATGTGAAACCTTATGGGTGTAAATGTAAAAACATCCTCCATATTTTAGACCAAGAACAAGAAAATTCACCTACAATTAGGGAAGCTCGTTGGAAACTTCTCAAAAATTTAAACAGTCTAAGCATTACTGGCAAGTCTTGAAAGAGCTATTACGGCTAGCTCATATTACCCACAAAATAAACAGCTCCATATTACATAATACATGGATGTTGCCAGTAACTTGTTTAAAGAATACCGAAGTAACTTTGCAGACTGAAAACATAAATTAAACGTGTCAGTAGCTTTCAAAAGCATACAGCTCATGTAGAATGCAATACATGACGGAAAATTGTGGTATTATACTCCCAAATCTGTATGGAATATGCTTGGATTTTAGGGAAATTTAGACTTTGTTCTGGGAAGGTTGCATACCTGTCATGTTGCTACAATTGATTCATGGCTTTCTGATATTCATGGTTCTTTGGTGCTTGGTTATTTCGTAAATCAACTTAATTTTTTTGTCCTACCTACCTATCTATCAATATGTGTATAAGGTAGTGTAAGGTAGGTAATGTGTAAGGTATATACATATAGGTAGATAGTACATACCTAATACCTTATAACATAACTGTAGAAAATAAATTCTGTACCTTGAAGTTAATCAAAGAACGCTACAAAAAAGGCTCCAAAACATATTTTTATCATTTTTAGAGTGTATGTCTATTTGTACCATAACCGTAATTTACGTTCCAGCACACATACAGAAAGGAGCGACTCGTGAGAGAGGAGTCATCGTCATCATCATCAGCCGGATCGCTGCTGGTCATAGGCCTTCCCCAAAGAGCGTAACTATCACGCCGCCGCTTGTGACCAGCGACTCCCCGCGACTTTGACCAGAACATCAGTCTACCGGGTGGAAGGTGGTCCAACACTACGTCCTCCGGTGCGGGGCCGCCACTCGAGAACCTTTCTTCCCCAGCGGTTATCGGTTCTGCGAGCGATGTGGCCTGCCTATTGCCACTTCATCTTGCTGACTCTATGGACTATGTCGATTACTCTCGTTCTTTTGCGGATCACCGAATTACGGATCATATCTTGCAGAGAAACACCGAACATTGCTCTCTCCATACCGGTTAAGTCTCAGTTCCATATATGTCATCACCGGTAACACACACTGGTCGAAGACTTTCGACATTAAAGAGAGAGGAGTAAAAGTCAATATTTTTAATTGAACTATAATTCATTAACGTATAGTCCAATTTCATTTACTATTTTTTTTTTTGCAGTACGAGACAATCTATTTAACACATACGTGCTTTTCAGATTGTCCCGTTTTTTTTTTCCAATTCACAAGTTTCATAGGATATTGCGGACATAACAACACCCAGCATAAAGAGACCAAAAAAGCATTTGTATATACGGTCATCTTATGTTTACATACATATTTTCACCTCAAGTCTCTGGTCCAAGGTTATCTACTAGTACAATGCTAACCTTAACTGTTCAAGAGAGTATCGAACACCAACTGAACAAAGATCACCAAGTTGAAACAATTATATGACTAAACATATACATACACTGTCTTCATTTATGAATTGCTAAGTTCGCTCACCTTACACATAAAAAAATGTTATTTCTAAACACACATTAACTTTTGATAGGCATAAGGTACCACTGTTCTTATAATATTCTTACTTGATCAATTTGTTTGTGTTTGGTTGTCTTGTATAAGTTTATCTTCAGTTAAACTTAAAAATACCAAAAAATCACGTTTATTGAACTACTGCTAGTATTTGTTTGTCCACGACTTCTTTAGTAAAATAATAATTAATAAATATCTTTGGACAAGATACACCAATTGAATCTAGTCCCAAAGTAAGCAAATTATATGATTGTGTCATGGGTGTTAGTCAACGATACTATTACATACAAATACTAAAATAGATACCAGAATAAATTTAGTAAACACCTAGACCCGCAAATGCAGACATCTAAATGATCATCACACAAATGCCTCGTCGGGAATCGAACCCGAGCCTCGCGGTTAGTCGGTGTAGTTAGGCGTGTGTACGCTAGCCACTCGACCAACGAGGCGGCAAATAGTGTAGAATAATTACGATTTCCATAAAAAAAAATTAAGCCCCCAAATTTTCTGATAGTGTCCAAACACGGATCTTTAGATACTTGTATTATTAGATTTCACTAGAATCTGTTCAGCATTTAACCGAGTGCAACACACAGGTAGACAGACAAATTTTCAAAGATAGAGACTTTGTAGTAAGTTCCGTTTTAATTTAATCTAATATATAAAATTCTCGTGTCACGGTGTGCGTGATTGAACTCCTCCGAAACGGCTTGACCGATTCTCATGAAATTATGTGAGCATATTGAGTAGGTCTGAGAATCGGCCAACATCGATTTTTCATAACCCCAAATGATGAGGGTGAATCACAGCAAAAACAAATAGCAGAACAACGTCTGCCGGGTCAGCTAGTCTAATATACAAAGTTCTCGTGTCACGGCATGCGTGATTGAACTCCTCCGAAACGGCTAGATCAATTTGCGTAAAATTTTGTGAACATATTGAGTAGGTCTGAGAATCGGCCAACATCTATTTTTCATATCCCTAAGTGATGAGGGTGACTTACTACATTTTTTTTACTAAAATCAATTTAAATAAAATAGCAGAACAACATCTGCCGGGTTAGCTAGTTATAATTAGATTGTCGCATGTACTAGACATGGAGCCCAGTTACAAAAATATAAAAACTATAAAAAGACGAGTACCCAACTAAGTGTGAAATACAGAAAAAAACACTTTCAAAAGACCCCACGAAGCACCGTCTCACCGCTAACATTTCATTCGTTATAATTTTAATTCTACCCTCACATTTCTTTACTCAAGGGAGCCGAGAGCTGGTTGCCTCCTTTTTTATATTTGCATTCAATTTGACTGCCTGCTTTGCGTTTTTAAGTAATTACTTGCATTTTATTTCGGAAAAATTGAAAATCTTGTTAACCCTAAGTCTGGTACGTAATTATCTAAGGGATTTGTGAAGACCATTTGAATGTTATGAAGCGGAATGAATTAATGAATTTCCAGGATTTCTTAGGGTGAAAGTCACTTTTGATTGTACAAACGAAGGAAGGATAAAGTCTGGGTTGGCCATTGTTTATTGGAATACAAAAATGTAAAATGCAATATCGCCTCTGTGGTCTAGCTGTACAGGTGCTGGACTGGACTGCTTGAGGTCTCGGGTTCGATTACCGGGTTGGGCAACAAAAATAAAATTTTGTTTTTCCAATTTTTATAATTAATAAACGTTGCTCGGGATTGGATACGTACCCGGTTGGCAATAGGCTTGCCACCTATCACATTGTGGGACTTAGTGTCTTCGGCTAGTCGTGGGCGCCCTGGTTGTGCCTTTGCCTACCTCTCGGGGATATGGGCATGAATATACTTACTTACTTAAAATGCAATATATGTCAGCGTCGTGGTCGTCTTGTTAGACCGAAATTCTATCGTATTTTTTTCCTGCTGGTATTACATCTGTGGAAAAGTTGTGTTACCTTTTGAAGGGTAAGCTATCTGGTATTTCAATTCACTATTTAATCCTATTCGCGTATTAACTTTAGAATAGTAACACATTGCCACCACTATTTGTAGCCATAGGTAATGTGGCTTTTATTCCAAGCGAAAATCCACCTGTTTCTTGATTTCGAGTGGCTAGCGTACACGCCTAATTAAATCGACCAATCGTGAGGTTCAGGTTCGATTCCTGACGGGGGCAGGCATTTCTGTGAACATTTAGATGTCTGCATTTATTCCCGTATCTTTTTAAGTATTTCTATATTTTAGTATCGTTGACTAACACCCACAACTCAAGCATATAATTTGCTTACATTGGGATTAGATTCAATTGGTATAACTTGTCCAGGTGTCTAACCACTTCGTACGTATTTTGAAACCTCATAACTTTGGTTACAATTATACAAGAAAAACAAAATTTTCAGGAAATGATCTCGGTAGGGGTTTTATTTAAAATATGAGGAGCTAGATAGATTTTGTATTATAATCGTCTCTGTGGTCTAGCGGTCCGGGTGTTGGACTTGACCGCATGAGGTCCCGGGTTCGAATCCCGGGTCGGCCAACAAAAAGAAAATTATACTTTTTCAATTTTCTAACAAAAAAAATGTTGGTCGGGATTGGAAATGTGCCCGGTTGGCGATAGGCTTGCCACCTATCACATTGTGGGACTTAGTGTCTTCGGCTAGTCGTGGGTGCTCTGGTTGTGCCTCTGCCTACCTCTACGGGGATATGGGCGTGATGATGCTTTTTAGATAGATTATATTTAGAGACCTTGCATTTCGTGATATCTTACAACTTTTGACAGTGTGAGCCATACGGTATTGCCTTGGTCCGGGCTCTTTTGCACAATAGACCATCTGCCTTCCTACCAGGCAGCTCGTAAAAGGCGAGCATAAGCTTACCGTCACTAACACGGGGACATTTAACTATGTGGTAGAGTTTTGCAGCAACTCGCCCGGATTGGCACCACCGCCTTACCTATTCCTAATGTCAGTGCTTATCATTGACTTGTTCGGGTTCGGAGAATAAGTTAGCCGGTAAACTTACTTTTGCTCGAGGCTTAACATGTCGGTTTCAGGTTGGAAACGCATCATTATCACTTATGGTGAATTCTTACCATCAAGTAATCCGTCTGCTCGTTTGCGTTCCAATATCATAAAAATAATTTACAAAAAAAAACAATGTAACTAAAGCTTTATACTTAAGCGATACTATTCTCTAGTGTTTTAATAAAAAAATAAATAAAATAGATATCTCTGGACTTTTCACACAATTTGAATCTTACACCAAAGAAGGCAAATTATATCCTGTAATTTGAACTTGAACTAAAATGTTATAATCGATTCTGGTACATAGAAATAACTAAATTGACACCAGAATAAATGTAATAAATAAACACACCCAGAAATACAGACGTTTCAATTCTTCACTTAAATGCCTGGCATCAATCAAACCCGGGCCTAGCCGTTGGCTGGATGAGTTTGGGGAGTCTAACCCCTCGACCAACGAGGCGGTCAATCAAAATCAATAAAAAAAAAGTAAAAAAAAAAAGTATCTTCACGCCCATATCCCCGAAGAGGTAGGCAGAGGCACAACCAGGGTACCCACGACTAGCCGAAGATACTAAGTCTCATAATGTGATAGGTGGCAAGCCTATCGCCAACTGGGCACGTTTCCAATCCCGACCAACATTTTTTTTTTTCGAAAATTGGAAAAATCCAATTTTCTTTTTGTTGGCCGACCCGGGATTCGAACCCGAGACCTCATGCAGTCAAGTCCAACACCTGGACCGCTCGACCATAGAGGCGATAAATCAAAATCAATAGAACACAAAATAAGACTAAAAATGTCCCAAACGAATTGATTGCACTCCCAGTGACGACCCCACCTACAGGGAGAAAATAATGACATTAGATATTTACACTTGATCAGCGGAGCTGGGATGTAAAGCATATAACTATAAGATACTACATACTTAAACAAATACAAAGATTGTCTATCTACAAGTAAAAAGTAAAGTAAAGTTTCTTCACGCCTATATCCCCGGAGAGGTAGCCAGAGGTACCTCAACTAAACCTACCTACCTAATACCTTAATTATTAATGCTGTCGGACTCATTTCGGTGGCTGTAAACTTTAGTAGGCGGTAGTAAGTTTTCAAAAATTTCAGACTGACATAAACAGAGGCGCAAACTGAGCACATACGACTAGCCCAAAACATCAAGTCCCACAATGAGATAGGTGGCAAGCCTATCTCCGACCGGGTACATATTCAACTTCGGGCAAGGCTCAATTTTTTTTTGTTGCCCGACCAAGAGATTGAACCCAGGATCTCAAGAAGTCAAGTCTGACACCTGATCGCTAGACCACAGAGGTTTTTGATATTTTTTATTACGATCGCCAAATGGGAGATTTGAAACAGTTTGGGAAAGCTACAGAAATTTAAAAAATTAAATTTTTAACAACCACTACTACGAAAGTTCACCAGGAGGAAGAGCTTAAAACTGTAGAATGTAAAAAATAAAAACTACATCCAATTTAATATAATTGCAAAAGACGCGAAGCTGGCGACCCCTTCACTGGGGCAATAAAGACATTAGATATTTACACTTGATCAGGTTAGACCCCTTCCCTAATACGTTTGGTTAAATGGCGCTGGAAATCGTTACAAGCATCGGAATTAAAAAGACAGATAAAGCTCTTTCACAATTTATAGTACCTACCTACTTAAAATAGGTAAATTATTTGGTTTCACGTACAGGTATTAGACCAGAGGGATACTGAGGACAAATTAACCTCATCGAGCACATGAGTCGGACCTGAAACTTGACAGTTTTGAAAAATCTACTGAAAAACTTGTTATGTGAAGGTTACAGTATCAACTTTTGAAAAATTAGCGACTTCGTCATTCGTGATTTTACGATGTTTTTCAGGAGACCCCGCTAGCTCACATATTTGTATTGCTCTAAGGAGCCTGTTAATAAATATCTTTGTTTCAATTTTAATTTTTTTCTGATTTTTTGATTTTATATTTGTAAATTAATCTAGGTAAAACATTTTAGGCTATTGCATAGCTTTGATTGTGGGCTTTGAGCTCGGCGACCGAGTCAATAAATTCCGTAACGAAAATGAACCTAACACGTCGTTTCATTTCGGCAGACTTCAGCACAGTGTTTGTGTGCATGCGACTAGACGTTTGCGTGTAGACTGTACAAAACTCGCACGGATCGAGACGAGGTGCTCCGAAATCGGACGAATACGTAAGTACCGAGCTGTTTGTCAGACAGTGTATAGGTATCTATCATCTATGAACAACAGTGAATAGCTGTAAATTTTGTAATTTCATTTTAATTGTAAAATAATTTAGTTACTGCAGGATCATTTTATTTTATTTATTTATCAAGCTATATATAATAGACTTACCGAAACAAACCCCGAACACCACACATACTTTTGTCATGTTTTACAAAACCTATCAGATTTTGTCCCGACAATCAATTCGTAATGTTACTTTGCGTCTATTTTTTGACAATAACTGTATAATGAGGGCACTGAAATGTTCGCCGTCGTTAACGTTCTTTTACTTAGTTTGAAATAAAACTTTTCTATTGCCTTTGTTCATATGAAAGTTTTGAATTGCAATTGTATACAATTTTCTTGAAATAAGTTTATATATTCGGATCCATAATATAACAGATTAAGTACTTGTGTAGACTCCCCGAGGTAATTTGAATGCAGAGGAGAAGTTTGGTGCATGCTGTTGGGGAACTATTTCAAACGCTGCCTGTATTCCTTAATAGCCACCTTGAGGGCATAAGCGCATGTTTGAGTGTTTCGGATGTCGAACGATATCTTGGCTCTGCGGTTTGAAGTATGGGATTAATAAGTTTATTATCCTCGAGAATTCACATTAGTTTTTGCTAAATCCATGTAGATACATACTTGAAGAAAGTAAGTGAATTAAGAAATCATTACACAACTTTTCTTTACTTCCTTATCATAAACTCGCCTAAATCGCTGACAAGGCCGCCGGTGTATATCACTTGGTTTTTAGGTTTTAATTTTATATCTTTGGTGCATAATAAAGAGTAATTATAATCTATCTTCACGTCTGTATCCCCAAAGAGGTAAACAGAGGCACAGGCAGGGTATGCTCGATTAGACGACTACACTAAGTCTCGCAATGTAAGAGGTATATTATGTCCTATCCCCGGCAACTTTATTTTTTAGAAAGTTGTAAAAATAATTTTTGTCGTTCAACCCGGTAATCGAACCTGAGACTTCATAATATTAAGCCCAATAGCATACCGCTTAGCCACTGAGGCGATATAAAATCTTTTTTACAATAAAAATTAGATATTATTACGTTCTCATACGAGTATGTAAAGAAAATATATTATCAGAGGGTGGTGTCAAAGGTCTCCGAAACCGACGTTTGTTTAAAAAAGTTAATTAGTGTGGAGAAAGCCAGGCACGTCATGAGACTTAGCAATTGATACTCTCTGCATACCCCGTAAGGGACTTGGCATATATAGATATATATTAATGTATGAAAAGAAAATAAATATATGTATTTTGTAACAGTAAGAAAAACTCTGTGTATAAAGACAGTAAAAATGTTAATGTTAGAATGTTAATCTACTTGAGTAGGGTTTTCCGCTTTCCTACCCTCCTCACCAGACTATGCACTGTCATGACTATTTAAGTTATAACGGCAGAATTAGTAAGAATTAACTAAGAAGGTGTTGCTATCCGGGCAGTATGTCCCTTAACTCTACCACCAAGTCAGATAAAGTGGTAGTGTCAATACTCTTGCACGTTATAATATTAATTATTAACTAAAAAAGCAGTTGGATTTTTATCGCACGTTTATGTATAATTGTAGCACCTGACCTAAACACGGAAAAAATATTAATATAGCCTAACGTTCAAAATTAATAATAAGATAAAGGTGTCACCTCTGTGGTCTAGCGGTCCAGGTATCGGACTTGACTTCTTGAGGTCCCTAGTTCGATCCCTGGCTCGGACAACAAAAACTTGAAATAATGTTTATTTTCAATTTTCTAATAAAAATAACGTTGCCCGGGATTGGATATGTGCCTGTTGGCGTTAATAATACACAAATACTAATAATTAAAAAGTGGCCGTGAAGAAACTAATGAATATATAACAAAAATAACGTAATATAAATACTTACATAAACCCACGATTTCTTTTTATCTCAATGAATCAGATAAATACTTTTGGATTCTTAAGCCAATATCCCTTATTTTAGGTAAACATTTTGGCCGTGTGAAACATAGACTTGGAAATCGTCGATAACACGTAGTACGCCTCAAGCAAGGCAATAAATTAACGAAATTGTTATAAACCCGAATATTACACAGAGTTCTCCAGATGATAAATGAAGCAACAAAATACCTTTCGTAATCTATGGTCTTCGCAATTAACTTGTTAATAGTAGAAGGTTCAATTTTAATATCGCATTTCCGTCCTCGATTCTAATAAAATGGCGCAAATATTGTCTACGTTTTGAGGCTTTTTGGGAGTTATTAAAATTTCTGTTTGGGTTTTAGAGCAATTTTTATTTAACTTTGCTGTTTCATTACGAAATACTTTTTATGATTTTGCAAGACAAACAAGCAGACGGATTTTCTGATGGTAAGAAATTCCCGCCGCCTACAGATATCAAAGGTGGTAATGGTGCGTTGCCAACCTGAGGCCAGGATGTCAGGCTCCAAGCAAAAGTAAGTTTACCGAACCGAAAAACGTCATGACGTTATGGCGGCAGGAATAGGTAAGGCGATGGTAACAAACCGGGTGAGTCGCTGCGAAATTCTACCACATAGTCGAGGTCACGGTGTTAGTGATGGTAAGCCTATGCTAGCTTTTTACCAGCTGCCTGGCAGGCAAATTCTGCAAAAGAGCCCGAATCAACACTTGAAAAATATATCAATTGTTATTTATCTCTATTCTCTAGTCCAATAAGTTTTGAATTTTTGATGTCCACAAAATGTTTAATTCTTTTATTATGTACCTATATCACCTTTTTTTATAAATTTTAAAGAAAGAAAAAAATCGCCACAGAGAGGATTTGAATCTGTAACCTTTCTAACCATTTAACTACTGAGGATTCAAGTCTCGCGGCACAATTTCTTTTTTCTATTTATAGAAATTTAACCCAAGCACAGGACGTGTTACAATAAAAATACCTAAGTATATGGTTTTATTATTTTTATCCTTATTAAACACAAAACAATCTTGTAAACATTTCGTGAACCGATGAGGATTTTTGTAAGGCTGCAACCAACACTGAATACACCTAGACTTGAATGTTCTGTAATAGTTAAACATGAACGGATTTAAATATAATATGTACTTTAAAAAAAATAGTTACCTGTAAAGTCGGTTTTACGGGCGAAGATTTTACGTGACAACGTCTTTTTATTATGTACGGTAGAATATTTATTAATATGAATATTATTAAATTGCACAAGGAACAAGGAATTGAATGAAAATAAGAAATGCGCGAATTTTAACTACAGAAATATATTTTGTTTACTAAAACATTCTTCATGTACAATTAATTTAGAACATCGCCGGTCCGGCAGGCCTCTCTCTCGTACGGTAACAGACGTGAGCGGGCGTTACACTTTTTCAAGAGTGACTCCGAGCCACAACCTAATTTAAGACTTTGTCACGTCAAAAGGTTATAGAGCAACAAATTGATAACCTGCTTTGCAGTTTGGGATTCCCACAAGATTGGATTAGGATTTGAGAAAACTCGATCTTAAACTATTTCAGCAATAGACTAAATGACAAAGACAAAAAAATATTGCTGCAATTTTTCCACCTTACCACAAAAAAATAGACGCGTGTTTAACTAAACACAGTATACAATTGAAACCTAACCAATAGTATGCTACACGTAGATGACGTGGCAGTATACTGTTGGTAGAGATAGAGGTTAGACAGTATTTAGTAAAACAACTGTTCAAATTTTTCTTGTTGTAAGACTTTTTTGTATGCTTAGGTTTTGGAATATCGTTTCAGAAAACTGAATAACTATAACATACTAGTCGAACCGGCGACAGCGATGACAGATGGTCTGCTCTACATAGAGGACTCGGACCAACAATACCATTACTATATATTACTAGTGGTCGCACATTGGTCGAAATTCGACCGTAATTAATTTTAATATCTTGTTGATAAGAACGCCATCTTCATTTCTCAAGACCAACTACATTGTTTCCAAACATTTTAGTGTGCTATCTGTGGTCTTTTATCGTTATCATGAATATATTTGTTTGAGTGTGTCAAATGCATGGTAATAGTAATGTTTCATTAGTATTTCTTTAACAATACATTAGATTTCGTACATTAAATCAATAATTTTATTGATTTAATGTAGGTTATAAGCATTATTATTGAAACATATTAGCGTTCTGCACTTCTTCTAAACTATATTATATACACTATATTATATAAGGAGCATAAACTATATAACTATAAATTTTATGCTCCTGCGTCCTCGCAATTTTCGTAAAAAGGGGTCCAAAGTTTTTGCATCACGTATTAATATATAGATGCCAATACCATTTACATATACAAACTATAACAATACCATTTATTTTAATATATAAATACCAATACTATAAATATAACAATACCATATTTTTATTATTACTTTTTTATTTTTTTTTAGCACTTGCCCTGTGTGTGGGATAAATTTCTATAAATTTTTAAAGAAAGAAAAATTTTCGCCCCAGACAGGACTTGAACCTGTAACCTTTCGTCTCAAGCCGACGAATGCTCTAACCAATTGAGCTACTGAGGATTCAAGTCCCGTGGCGAAATTTTTAATTCCTTTCTAACCCGCACCAACTACCAATTGGTGAGTACCAATTAGTAAGGATTGATTTTGTACGGAAGATCTATAATCCAACTATAATTCGAGTAATTTTCTCAATTACCATTTTCAATTATATGACATGACCCAAGGAACGTATAGCTAAATGTTATAATTCGCACATTGTTTCATTACTTAGCGAAGTATGCTTCTTGAATACGGATGATAATATATTATATGCGTAGATATTCCAAAAGCTACGTTGGCTAGCATAAACAAATTCACGGAAGCCTATAGATATAAATTGAAAGATATAGAGGGTGGTCTGCAATAAAAACCAAATGTAATAAAAAAATCTTTATTGTGGACCTTCCCGAGTGGCGATTTTCTCTACATCTGGAGAGAATTACCTCCATCAACGGCACTATGCCACTTCCAATCATTTATATATGATTGATAGATCGAAATGAAGGCAGTGTCCTAAAATATGGAATTTGTTATATGATTTGACCTTCATAGATATTTCGTCACCTCTGTGGTCTAGCGATTATGTGTCAGACAAAAATGTATGAGGTCCTGGGTTCGATCCCCAGGTCGGGCAATAAAAAATATGTCTTTTTTAACAGTTTTCTATAATATTATATTTCTATTTGAGTTCCTGGGTTCGATCCCTCTCGGTCAGGCAACAAAAAAATAACGTTGCTCGGGATTGGATATGTGCCCATTATTTTGACTGAAAAATTAAAAACATGCATTTCCAAATACTTTTGTTGCCCGACCCGGGGATCGAACCCAGGAACTCAAGTAGTACAGTCCGAAGCCGGTCTGCTAGACCACAGAGGAATTAATGATGGAGATGTTAAACCGTATTTTGATATCTCACTATTGTAAGACGTTTAATATAGCTGCATATAGGTATTGACTATAACATTACAGCGGGTCTAAAACGGCCGCTTTCGGTGAATCATGGTATGAATCTGATATGAATATTTCACCAAATCGTAGAAAGGCCACATAACAATTATTAAGTCTGGAAACACACATTAAATATAATTCTGCTAATGAAATGAATTGTAGATGAATCGCCGAAAAGGCGCGACCATTTTACCAAAAAATATATGACTTGCTGCAATATTGCTACAATTCACGAAATGAATTCCTTTTAGATGAATTGCTAAAAGTGGCTGTTTTAGACCTGCTGGTTTTAATATTTAAAGAGTTTTTGAAGGTTATGTCTAAGGGGTCAATTTACTATATTATTTGAACACGTTTCATTAAGGGAGCCTACAAATTCACTTGATTTAAAGTGCTAATTTTTGGCTATTTCAATGTTATTTTAATTCTTTATAGGTACAAATTATATTGAAACCAAGGTGGTTTCAATATAAATAATATAATACGTACTATTTGCTGTGTCCATCGTACGTATTATTATTGTGTTAGCCCAAATTATGGATTGTTTTAAAAAACCGGGTCAACAGTTTTGGAGTTTGTCCCAAACATACATGGAGATATGAAATTTTTATGTGGCATGAAATGTGGTAAAATGGACAATTCATTTGTTTCTTTTTTGTATTTATTTATTAATTAATTAGAGTGTTTAATGTTTTCTTCCTAAAATTCTCAGCTTGGTTTAGCTTTTAAGAATAAATAATAAAATATCCCATTGTAAGTAATACATAGGAATACTTAAATAAACATAGGAATGAAATTTAATAAACACCAAGACCCGGAAACGCAGACATCTAAATGTTCATCATACAAATCGGGGACGAGGACAGTCGGCAATCGGACCCGAGAAAGCTCCCATGGGAATCCTTTGATACATAGGTATAAAAAGTATGCTACTTTTAAGTCACATTAAAAAAAAGTATATCCCCGAACAAGCAGGCAGAGGCACAACTAGAGCACCCACGACTAACCGAAGATCTAAGTCCCAAAATGTGATAGGTTGCAAGCCTATAGCCAACCGGGCACATATCCAATCTTGAGCAAAATTTTTTTATAAGAAAATTGGAAAACCAAAATTTCTTTTTGTTGCCCGGCCCGGGATTCAAACCCGGGACTTCATGCAGTCAAGTCCAACACCTGAATCGCTAGACCACAGAGGCGATTAACATAAGTCATATTAAACATTAACATTAAGTCATATTAAATTACTGATAGTTTCGTAATGAGATTAAAACTGACTCATTAGTCGCCTCGCATTTTTAAGCCGCACCTTTGGCAAAGTGGCAAGTACCTAATTACACCGATCAACCGCGAGGCTCGGGTTCGATTCCTGACGGGGGCGGGCATTTGTGTAATGAGAATTTAGATGTCTGCATTTCCGGGTCTAAATGTTTATTAAATTTGTCCTGACATCTATTTGAGTATTTCTATGAATATGAGGATCGTTGACTTACACTAATAATACAAGCATATAATTTGCTTACTTTGGAGTTAGATTCAATTCGTGTAACTTGTTCAGTGATATTTATTTATTTATTGTTTTAGAGTTTATTTTAAAGATATATTGCGCATTGAATTTTTGTTTAACTCTAGCTCCTTACCGTGACAACGTCAGTCAGCGTTTTATGCCAATTTCAACGATTTCCATACAAACTTTCGTCTATTATGCCTTGCCATTTAAGGGTTGCTTTTGGAAGAAAAAAGTTTTGTTCAGAAGTAAATAATTCAGGTATTTCACTTTATGCAAATTTCATCAAAATTAGTCCAGGATCTAGCCTTTAAGTTAAAGTTTACTTTAGGTTGGAAGTGTTACAGACTTCTTTTTACATTTATAACATTAAGTACTAGCCTGCCTGGCGAATTTTGTATTGCTTGATGTCACTAATAGTTTGTATTTGGAAATATTAATTTTTCCGATTTTTTTAAATGAATATTCTCCCGTAAATTACCAACACAACAAAAAAATAGCAAAATTGGTCCATAAGGATTCGTTTATAAATGTATATACGAGTAAATATATTTAAATGAATCCGAACGTACGAACATTACAATTACAAGGATTAGGTACAGATTATCGCCTCATTCTGCTAAAAATAAAATGATAAGAAAACTGACGGCTAATAATAAAAAACGAAATGCGAGGTACACACATTAAAAAATATATAAAATTAATTCCATCGTATTTTAATAAAGGAACACGTCATCAATTAAATTACTTTCCTTACCTACTGTTGCGTACAATTTTCCAACATAAATACAAAAATCAGAGAAAACTAAACCTTAAAATGTTGTAATAAGGGTTAAGTTGGCTGCAAAAGTAAGTTAGTCAAGGGAGATGCGAGCAGTATGAATATTTCCCCTAAATTTCTTGCGAAGGGAAACTCTGTTCATCCCCAGGGAGCCGTCGTCAATGCAACTGGTCTTGCATTTTCGACGTCTGTGTTTGTCTTCTCGGAAAGGGGATAACAATTTCATTTATAAGTCTACATTATTTATGAAAGTATGAAAGACTAGTTAGATACTACGACTTTACTCTCATTACTCTGTCCACCAAAAGGTTTTCAAAAACATATCCGTCTTCGATTTATACATACGTCGTTAACAGCATCTCAATATATACTGAACTATGTACAAAAGTTTGTATTGTTTGTTTTTTTGTTAGTTGCTCCTTCACGCAAAAACCGCTGAACGGATTTTCTTAAGCTTCGGCACACATGTAGAGGATAACTTGGATTAACATATCATAGTTTTTTTCCAAAAAATGTTGCTGGGGGACAATTAACCGGGCGGGCAACACCACGGGCAAAATGTAGTAAGTATATATGTTTGTGACAAGCTTTTAGTAGTCAGTGCTACTCTCTCCAGTAGAATTGAGAAGTACTATTCAAGACATATCAAATAAGCCCAAATATAATAGGATAATGTTCGGAATTTAAGTAGCTATTATGGCCACCTTCGGTTTTTATTTTATTTTACTTGCAATGTTTATACAGACGGACTTATGCAAGTTGATTTTGATCAACCTTCTTGTTACCCAATGAGCTATAATTTTCGTACACATGAAGCTGGTCTTATGATAAATCCGAAAGACGACCATAGTACTCGTAACCCTTTTTTTATGATAATGGAAGGCAAACAAGCAGACAAATTTTCTGATGTGAGAAATTCACACCGCCTAGAAACAACAAAGGTGGTAATGGTGCGTTGCCAACCTGAGGCCGGGCTGTTTGGCCTCGAGCAAAAGTAAATTAGGCTTCCTAAACCTTCGAACCGGAAGTCATGATGGCAAGAATAGGTAAGTCAGTGGTACCAATCCGGGTAAGTCGCTGCGAAACTCTACCACCTAGAAGGATGTTACGGTGTTAGTGACGGTAAGCCTATGCTCGCCTTTTACGAGCTGCCTGGCAGGAAGGCAGAGCTAGGGAGCCCGGACCAACCATTCTTCTGTCGTCTTTAGGTTTATTTGATACGTAATGAACAGGATTTCTCAAGTCCAGTGCTGGGAATAGGCTTTAGAAATAAAAACTTGTCATAAAACGACTATTTTATTAAACTAATTAGTTTTTGAATATACAATTGTAGTTTCAAGTGATTGTTTTTTGTTCATTATCTATTTAATTAAAGATATTTTTAACGTTAAAAATACACGCCGTCTTTACAAGAGATATAAAATTAATTATCTACTTAGAAAGAAATCTTAAATTTCTAGCTTATAATTAGCAGATTATTTACTTTTTATACAGTACATCGGCGAGCACTGACCTAAAAAATTAAATAGTGGGTAGTGAAATAGTAAGTGAATTCTTAGTTGCAAATATACTTTTGTACATAACAAGTCTTAGTTGGTTAAAAAGTCACTGTTATCTAATAACTACCTGACCCGGCAGACGTTGTTCTGATATTTTTTGTTGTTGTAAAAAATAGATGTTTGCTGATTCTCAGACCTACTCAATATGCTTACAAAATTTTATGAGAATCGGTCAAGCCGTTTCGGAGGAGTACGGTCACTAACAGTGTGACACGAGAATTTTATATATAAGACTAGCTGACCCGGCATACGTAGTTCTGCTATTTTTTGCTATGATTCACCCTCATTACTTAGGGTTATTAAAATAGATGTTATCCGATTCTCAGACTTACTCAATATGCTCACAAAATTTTACCAAAATCGGTTTAGCCGTTTCGGAGGAGTTCAATCACGCACACCGTGACATGAGAATTGTATAATATATATTAGATAAAGGCTTCATTGATTTAATAGTTAACAGTAATACCACGATAAACAAATTTCTTATCGGAAAAGGGGTAATAAATTTCCTCTGACTATTTCCTCCTGATGTGACTTTGCAAGAGACTTAGGCGAAATTTTTACGACGAAAAGCCCATTAAGTGGAACAGTTTTTCCTTTATCATATTGTAAAAACCTTCAAAGCTATCATAAAATACGCACGATGTATTTTACTGCCAATATTTAACCTAATATATGGAAGGTAATTTTTTTTCGTCAGATGCTGCAAGATGGCACCTTTACGATTAAGCTTTTTTCTAACATTAAAAATGCTTTTTGCTGATTATATTTATGAGATTGGGTAACAATAAGCAGACGGGTTTACCTCATGTTGTTCCGAGACTGATATGTAGAATAGACCATCTGCCTTTTTTCCAGGCCACTCGTGAAAGGTGAAAAAAGGTTCAATGAGTTTTTACCAACAAGACCGCTGGTAGTAAAGTGTCGTGCACCATCTCATCTGGATAGGGATCCACCGCTTTCGGGGTTTGACAAACATACATATCTTCACACCAACTCCCTTACGAGGTAGGCAGAGAGTATCGGATAATCTCACGATCCTTGCAAACCTTTCTAGTTTACTCTACAATCTACATATTACACTTTTTACACAAACACGCCGGTTCCGGAGACTTTTGACACAACCCTCAGATAATATCTGAAAAATTTGATTTTGAAATTTAAACCTAGGTCTCCCCGGGTAACTACATTCATCCAATTTCGTTTGACATAACTGATTGGCCAATCTTTCATCGGCCATTTTTTACATATGACCAAATAAAGGGAGTATAACCTTCCTCATTTTAACACCAACACTTTCTTTCAATCCCACTCTTTCTCGGATTTCACAGTTTCAAGTGCGGTCAGGGAGCATTTCACCAGATTTTAAATGAATAAAGTATTTAATTAGGTTATATCATAGATTTAGAATGTTCAAGATCAACAAAGCGTGGGAGCGAAAAGTCTCTATCAGGCACAAATTGCTTTAGAAGAAAAGAGAGAATGAGTCTGTTAGCGATGTGATCATAGGTTTAGGAGTACATTCTAAATCTATGGACGTGAAAATATTTACGCGGGTAAGAGTCCAATAAATCTATGGGTTATATTGATGGAAAGGTACACATCAAAGACAAAAATGATTTGTCTGCCACGTTCTATCTTAAACTTGATATTGACAAATCCTGACGTTATGGCGGCAGGAATAGGTCGCCCACGAACTCTAGCACCTAGTCTCCACAGTTAACTTACATTTTTAAAGGACCCTTAGGAACTCCCAAAAAATAAGTTTTGATATCAATTTCATGCCATCTCATCAATGTAAAAAGAATCCCCATCATCTTGATCATAAGTGGCTAGCGTACACGCCTAACTACACCGACTAACCGCGAGCCACGGGTTCGACTCCCGACGGGGGCAAGCATTTGTGTGATAAACATTCAGATGTCTGCGTTTCCTTGTCTGGTTTTTTATTTAATTTATGCTGGTATCTATTTAAGTATTTCTAAATCTTAGTATCGTTGACTAACACCATAACACAAGTATATAATTTGCTTACTTTGGGGTTAGATTCAATTTGTGTAACTTGTCCAGGGATATTTATTATTTATTTTCTGACGTCGATTTGAATGATCATATACCAAACGCTTTTTCTTTTAATACATTCATTAACACTGCGGGCGTGTCTTAGACCTGTCCGGTTTGTTACAGCGAAACTTTTTTATTTCTTCAGACTTTTGCACGCGTTTTTACATGTTTTATACCCTTCAAGCCTTGTCGTAACTGTGTCAAAGAATGATCGTCCTCTGAAAAAATGTGGGATACTTAGTACCAAATACATTTTGAAAGGGTAAAGTACAGTTGTCCCATTTATTGCTCCCTGGGGCTTGGTCACCCCTTCGAGTAACACACGCAACGCTGTTTTTATGTCGCCTTTGATTGGTTATAAATGTACCCTCTGCGAAGTCGTGACTCATGAATACGCATGGGAGTTTTGTAACATTTTCTAATGTATGAGTCAAAGTAATTTTCATTAAGTCGTCACTCCTAGGTTTTGGTTTTCAACCATTTTTGTACCGAAAACTTCTTTCGCGGTATTGCGCACTTTTTTTGGAATGGGTAAAAACATCTAAACTCGTGTCAGGATACGTGACCTGATCGAAAATTCGTAAGACGGATGGAGAGTAAACAGCCAACGCGGCGTAAGAGAGGAAGTATACCACTCTCTACAATAAATGAATATTGTATTCTCCTACATAAATGATAGTACTTTTATACTGATAATTAAAGCAAATCGTGCAAAATTATTCCCTGACCATTCCAAAATATCAAAAATGCACAATGTTAATATTCAAGCTTTTCACTTCTGCCGGCACTCCCGGAGTGCAACCCGTCGTTTTTTTAAATGGTAAAGCAGCAAACACACTTATCTGATGCTAGAGATAAACGCGTCCTATAAATACACATCGCAGCTGTCATAGGTGTGTCACTGATGACCGGGATTGTACAATATTCCCATGACAGGAACGTCATCATGGTGAAAGGAATAAACATGGTGATCGATCCCTGTCCGAGCAAGTTACTGCACAGTAATCTAAATTCAAATTATTTTTATTTTGTAGGTAAGGCATCTTACTCTTAAAACACGTCAATGTTACTTACCTAAATAAAGTTATCCATATACAAATAATTACCTACATCACAAAATAAACTTAACAATATACACTTAAATTAAATAAATAATAATAAACTTAATAATTTAAACAGATTATATTATTGACATATTGACTACTCATAGTAAACTAGACTAGGTACGTATAATAAAATTATAACCATACAGTGGGTACATAAAAATAAAGCTACCGACTTTGGTCTACCACCAGTGGTCTAGTCGGTACTGACACATCTACCACATGCTTGCCTCGTACGAACTACCAGACATGAAGTCACATGGGACTTTTTTAAAATATTGGAAGGCAAACAAGCTGACGGATTTCCTGAAGGTAAGAAATTCACGCCGCCTAAAGACACCAAAGGTGGTAATGGTGCGTTGCCATCCTGAGGCCGGGATGTTAGGCCTTGAGCAAAAGTAAGTTTACCGGCTACCTTACCCTCCAAACCGGAACACGTCATGACGTGATAGCTTAATACATTACATTTATAAGAAATATCCAAGAGGATCAATTAAACCCAAGGAGTCTTATCCCCTAAATATTCAAAAACTGCAAAAAAGCAATAGTGTGTGACGTGTTGTGTGTCATGTCATAACCCTCACGATCCTGACAAACCTGTCTTGCTTCCTTCACATTCATTACCCTTTTCATACAAACACGCCGGTTTCGGAGACTCTTGACACCAACCTCGGATAATATATGATTGATCTGATCGTGGGATATCAGCCTTGTTCTCCCCGGGTACCTACATCCACCCATATTCGCATTGTATATCTGCTTTGTCAATCTTTCATCTGTCATTCTATCCACATGACCGAACCAGCGGAGCATGGCCTTTCGCATTTTAATTCAATTAAGATGGAGAGTGACAATACCCGGTCTAAACATAGTTTGGTTTAGTTCAGCTTATTATTTACAGAAATAATACTAATGAAAGACAAAGCCATTTTTACTTGTAACAACTGAGAAAGAAACTGAGACAACTTTGTGTAAAACGTTCTCATTTAGTGTAACTGTGTGTATTTAAATAACATTTAGACATAAATAATACTGTCAGCATTCTCCAAAACAAAGTTTCATTACAATTAGGGCACTTACACACGAAGATTTTTCTGATCATTATTTATTTTATAGTACTACTAGTTTTTTTTTTTCTCTTTATTTATTTCGGGACTTTAGTCTACAGAGGACATGTCAGTCCCATTGTAACCTAAGAACAATAACATAGTACTACTAGTTAATTGTGTGTAAATAATCATAATACAGTAGTATTGTAACTTGTCATATTTTTAAAAAATATTGTAATTAATGAACTTCAAAAAAAAACAAATTGTACAACATCGATTTCACTAAGTATCAGAAGGAATACTATATACATCAAACAGCAATAAAATTAATAAAATGCAATCGCCTCTGTGGTCTAGCGGTTCAGTTGTTGGACTTAACTGCATGAGGTCCCAGGTTCGAATCCAGGGGCGGGCAACAAAAAGCCATTTTTACTTGTAATTGTTTTGTGGTTTTTCCAATTTTCTAATGAAAAAAAATGTTGCCCGGGATAGGATACGTGCCCGGTTGACGATAGGCTTGCCACCTACCACATTATGGGAATTAGTATCTTCGGCTAGTCGTGGGTGCCTTGGTTGTGCCTACCCATTCGGGGATATGGGCGTAAAGATACTTTACAATACAGATATGAATATTTAAGAAATACATTCTACAATTATATATTATTAAACAATAATTCAAGTTTATGTACAGCTCATTCAAATCTATATATTACTAGCTGCCCCAGCGAACTTCGTCCCGCCAACATCCTTATAAAAAATATTCTATCTTTTAAGATGGACCAAACTACAGATATATGAGAATTTTTATCGAAATCGGTTCAATAGTTTTGGAGTTTATTGGCAACATACATCGTGAAACAAGTTTTTTTTATATATAAGATAGTATCTATATATACTGCAACAGTGTTCAATGTCAAAAAAGGAACATCAGTAATTTTGTACTGTCAAATTATTTTATATCGTTAACCAACCAAGGACATTATTCAATATTGTGTTGCAATACTGTAAATATAGAAAGCTGTGGTGTAGGTAGGCATATAATTTAGTTTTTATATTGTTTGTCTCTTCTGTAAAATTAATTTTGACTAAAATATCCAAATTTTCAGTATAGTACCGACAATATATTCCACGAAAAACAAGAAAAAAAACTTTATTTCTAAATAAAGACTATACTTACAGAAACTATATGTTAACACGTGATACCAAAACTTTGGACTCATTTTTACGAAAATTGCACCGACGAAGGAGCATAAAATTTGGCACACTTATAGTTTATGTGTAGGAGAATTGTAGAAGAAGTTTTTTAGTAATGTTTATAAAGTACATTAAATCAATAAATAAAACATTACCCACTATTATATACATATTGATGATAACGATAAAAGATCACAGATGGCGCACCATATAGTAGTGTTTCCAATAAAGTAGTTGGTCTTGAGAAATGAAGATGGCGTTCTTATCAACAAGATATTAAAATGTAGTATGGTTGAATTTCCACCAATGGGCGACCACCAGTTTTAATAAATTTTCAAGCGTTCGATCGCCTTTAGCATACCCAGAGAGAACAGCTCTTCCAAACTATTGCCATGATTAACGACTTTACAATGTCGTGTTGTTTAAGACCTCTTACATTTGGACGATTTATTCCTTTGGGATCTGCACACAAAGTTACATTTAACCGTTGCAGTTGAATGGTCACTACGAAACAGAAATATTAAGCTCTTGCAGAGAGTTTAACTAAAGTGTAATATTGTGCGATATTTATTTCTTGACTTTACTTAACTATTAAAACTAGTGGCAGCTCGTTGGTCCATGTGACATTAACCTTGTGTAACCTGAGAAGAAAAAAAATTTAGAACACATATACATGGCTCACGAGATAACCGACATGTGGGATGTTGTCTCATGAATAATAGATAGTTGTATCAGTAAACGGTCTTGTAGCAAAGAGTCTCGACTAAGACCTTAACAAACATCCGCTTCGTTCCTGGGTTTAGAGCCGAATTCACAAGACAGCTATTTTGGGGACTGCACGCATTGTGTGGAGATACCTACCTCAGTTTGTCTCTCTGACCACTGACGGTTTAGTTTTAATACCGCCATCACTGGATTTTTTTATGTTTATATTTTTAACATACTTTTTATTGGTATTAAAGGCATTAATGTAGAAAAGATGTTAAGATTTAAATTCAGAAAACATAATAACTAATTTTGTCTGAAAATATGATATGAAAGTAGTTAAATATTATAGTATACAGTTTTTAAATTTAAAAATTAATAGACAAACTTTTTTAACTCAATGTTGTATATGAAAACAAAATATCAACTACATTTTATGTTTTTTTTTTTCTGAATAAAAATACAACCCAATCAAACAAAACCATGAAATATCGCAACATATATACAAAAACCAGGGTAATAAGTGACACAGTAAACAAATTTAAGACCTGTTCGTATGTCACGATTTAAGTAAGACTTTATTTTATTTACTTTAGACAGAAAAAGAAGGTTGTTATACATTTGAATTATCTGTGTATGTGCCTTCCCATGGCATACATCATACATCCTAAAAAATATCTATTTCGATGGGGGAGTTTTTAAAGCTGACGAGATCAAGATGAACCATCTTAGGGCGGGTTTTCTCGGTCGTAATTGAAATATTTTAATTCTATGATTTTAAAAAACTAGCAAACCCTCCAATATTAGCACGGGTAGAAAAAAAATATTATCCCTATATCCTATTTATATATACACATCTTTGAAACTACTTGACGGATTTTGATGTGATGTTTTTTAAACAAATATGTTTTTTTTAATAATGTTGTCTCTATCGTATCTGCGGTTATAATAAAATATTATTTTTCTTTTAAAATTGATTGAATTATTATTTAGTTATCGTAGATTAGTTCAAGATGTATTGGTAAAGTGAAACCAAAGGATTATTCATATACATAATATGAGTCGATAGGAATCAAAACCGGCAATCTGTATATGGATGCCATACAGGTTTATATAAGAGTAGCTGCTAAGAGCACTTTTCATGATAATTTCAGTAGGAAATACTGAAGGAACCGACGTCTTTGCGAAAACCCAAAGAGTTAAACCGATAAGATATCATTGAGTTGCTGATCATTCGAGTTTGTTGTACGAGAACAAAGGAAATGAGCTGGTACTGGAGAGCCCAGAGCCATGACGATATCCGGCTGCCGTGTTGGTACGTTATCAATCTGTAGGCGATGGGATTTAGTAACAGAAATAATCTCCGAACAGCTGAAGATTTTTGTCACCGTCTGAACGACCTACGAAGACTTCTCTAACAAAGTTAAACAATGTGGGAAAAAAAAAATTAAAACAAAAATGAAAGATATATTCTCCGTGTGCTATGAACGGGACTTTACGGGTACGAAACGCACCATTAATCACAAGCAACTCGGTTAGCTATCGCGTAATACAGGGTTAAAAATCACTCTACATAAATCTGCGGGTTATCTGTCTAAATGACCCGAGGTGACGTTTCTGGTTAGCGGTATTGCCATACATTTGATATTTTACTGTCATACATTGATATCTGTCAGCTAAATATTTTGCTGTGAATAAAAACAACTGTTTAAATGAGTTTGTTTTATCTGAGAGAATGATAACGATTTTGAATAATGTTTGTTACAGTACATTATAAAAAATACTTCAATCAAACTCAAACACAGAATAAAACAAAGTAAACAAGAGAAAACAAACAAACACACAAAATCTAAAAATATATAAAAAAGTAAAAACAAAGATATTGATACCAAAGCACATCGATGAAGTTTTGATGCCACAGAAAGAAAATAAGGTTGTAGGTTTTTCGTAACTATTGAATTTTGCGTTTATATTAAATGAATTAAATTAGTCGGTTTGGTGACATTTTGTTCAGTGAAAGTGCACAAATGAAATAATCATGAAGAAATAAGTCTATCGTTTATTTCCTCGTTGCCACCAAATCTCATTAAATGAGCTTGAGTAAAGAGGCCACCCTTAAATCAAGACCCTGACATGACTTTGACGACTTATGACTAATTTTGAAATTGAAGCCGATTTTTTGAAATAGGGTAACTTGTTGCAAATTTCAACTTTACTAATAGTACCAAATGCTGACGTTGGTGCCAAAAAACTAAAATAAGAAAGGACATCGTGACATCGTGACTAATTCGAGCAAATGGTCGCAAATGACAAAAGTTTGGTGACAATCTTGAAGAGTTATTGTTGTTATATTGGGAGTACCTTACAAACAATTAGCTGTACTACTTATACCTATATCGAAATCTCCAGGCCCGGAAATAAATTCACGTTATCAAACAAATGAATGATTCCTAAAACGAACCTTGTGAACGGTTAAAATATACTGGTGGGTGCTTAACCGAATACATTTACCAATAATGCGCTCTTTTCAACCTATTGCATACTAAACAAAAGGTTTTTCAAACCAACAGAAATCAACAAAGGAACATCCCGATTGAAATAAGATTAGAAACGGAAACAAAGTTAACTCCTCGTTGGTGGAAAAAGGAGCTTCATTTGTTGAGAAATTGTGCAGCTGTTAATAGACTTATGGTTATCGGACAGCAATGGTATATTAATGAAGTAAGCTTTAAAATCATTATATTGCTAACACCACCGCTCTTTATTAATTTATTTCGTATGTGATAAGATATTGAACTACGACACGTCTCTCCTAAAGGTAAGAAATAACCATCACTTATAAATACTATAGATGTTATAGGTGTGTTGTTGTAATTTGGCCGAGGTTTTAGGCCAATTGTGCAAATTTACCGGTTACCCTACCTTCTGGATTAATAGTTAAGGCGGTGGATCGCTACCAAGTGAAATGGCTGTACGGCACTTTACTACCAGTGATCTTGTAATTCTTTGTCAATACTCGCCTCTTATGATCTGCCTCCTTCCGTTTTAAGTTGATGAATGCTCTAACTATTGAGCTACTGAAGATTTAACTTTTGTATTAAATTTTTTATATACTTTCTTACCGATTACGTCGGTAGTTATGTTCTATCAGTTTTCGGTTCTAATATCATTCAACAAGTTCATCATATCATTGCAGATGAGATTTACATGCTACAGTGCCTTCCTTTCTTAAAAGACATTTTAATTTTGGCACTTGCATCGTGCTTGGAATAAATTGCTGAGTAAAATTAAATGAAATTTATTTATTTGCGGAATATGTTATATTAAAAAGTTGTTACCAGGATATTTAAACATACCAACATATTCTAGCAGATTGTGGTGTACGAATATTTAATTAAAATTATAGTAGTTAATTTTTATTGATATTACAGCGCTTATTTCTATTTTTAATTAATATCTTATTTACATAATTTATAGTGAGTGAGTGTGTTGGTATAATTGCAATGGGGTGAAAATACATCATTTATTAATTTGTGAAAATTTATGACAAGCATGGGATACCTAAGTGTTAAATTTAAAATATCTTCATGTATTTTTTGTATTTTCAAATGCGCAGTTAACTATCTTCTCAAAGGCAAACGACTCAGCTAGCGTCATTGTGTTTCCAAATTAATTTGCAAGAACTATTTAGTTTCATGAAAGATTGAAGAGCAATGTAAAACGAACATCCTTTGAACATTAAAAACTTTAATTTGTTAACTAAATTGCAATGAAACTGCAATTGCATCTTTACTAAATTTTTTTAATAATATTGTAAGACAAACGAGAAGACTTCCTGGTGGTAAGAAATTCACGTCGCCTAGAGACACCAAAGCTGGTAATGGTGTGCTGCCAACCTTAAGCCAGGATGTTAGGGCTTGAGCAAAAATAAATTTAGCAACTACATTATTCTCCGAACCGGAACATGTCCAAGCGGCTGCTAGTGGCGGTAAGCTCATGCTCTCTTTTTACAATATGCCTAACAGTAAGGCAGATAGTCTATTCTGCAAAGGAGCCCGGACCAATAATGAGAAAGCCGTATTCTAGCCCGTGTTTGTACAAAAAAATTGATAGATACAACTAAGATATTAGAAGAAGATAATTTATAGGTTTTTGTAGGTATTAAAATATAAGAAGGTATATAATTTGTATGAGTTGTAATGAAGCTCCTACGAGCTGCTTGGCAGGAGTCGCCTCTGTGGCCTAATTACCGACTTCGGACTTGACTTCTTGAGGTCCCTGGTTAGATCTCTAGGTCGGGTAACAACAAAAAATATAAAATGTTTATTTTCATTTCTCTATTAAAAATAATGTTGTGGAACTTCGGCTAGCCGTGAGTGCCAGGTCATTCCTCTCTCCACCTTTTCGGGATATGAGCGTAAATATACTTTTTTTCGAACTGCTTGACAGGAAAGTAGACGTAATTAATGAAAGAATGAACTTAGAATCGAATGTCAATGCCATGAATATGTATTGGCAGCGCTTAAAGTGAAATGTCGCTCGTAAAATGGGAAATTACTCTCGAAGTTGATTTAAACCGTAAATTATTTTAATAAAGCTGATAGCGCTGATTTATGTGCCGAAGTTACGAGTTACGAGTATTAAATGAATATATTTTAGCTTTATTTTATGAATGAATATAATAAATTTATTTTAGGGTTCTCTAATACTTCATATAAAACGTTTAAGATGCGGTTTGCTAAACATTATTGATTATTAAAATCATTATTAACTATAACATTATAACACTATATAGTATAAAACAAAGAAACAAAATAAAAACAAAGTCGCTTCCTCTGTCCCTATGTCTCTTTGTATGCTTAAACCTTAAAAGTAAGCAACGGATTTTAATGCGTTTTTTTTATTAGATAAAGTGATTCAAGAGGAAGGTTTGTATGTATATTTCATACCCGTGTGAAGCTGGGGCGGACATCCAGTATTATATAAAAGAAAGTCGTGAAAGCGTCATTATTTAAAACTCAATAACGGCTAAACTGGAAGTAGCCAGGAGAAGGACATAGGGTACATTTTATTCCGTTCAACTGGAAGGAAACAAGGAAAAACGACATTTTAATTTTTCACCATACACACTGAATAGATGGAACGAAGTTCACCGGAACAGCTAGTTTAATATAAAATTATTTACATAGCACTATCTTTGTATTTGATATCACCGGCACAGCATTCAAGTTTTAATTTTTCCTTCAGAATTAACACAATTTCCACTTAATCGGTTATAATCAAACATTGCTGAGACTTGAAAATTCTCGTTTAAACAGTTTACAATTTTTTATACGAGGGTCAAACTGAAAGTTCTTAGAAAATCAAGAACTAAGCATTCTAGCAAGTTATTAGTTTTATTATAACTTTTCAAAATAGCGTCCATTTACATCAATACATCGCTGCATTCGATGGAACCATTGAGAAAAGCACCTTGCCCACTCGGCTTTAGGGGTCTCTTCGACGGCGTTTTGAAACGCAGCCACTGCTTCTTCGGCGTCCATAAAATGTTTTCCTCGAAGTTTTTCTTTTATTTTCGGGAATAAATAAAAATCGCAGGGTGCGAGGTCGGGGCTATACGGCGGGTGACCCAGTAATTCCACGTC
Source organism: Calephelis nemesis (assembly GCA_002245505.1). NCBI lineage: Eukaryota > Metazoa > Arthropoda > Insecta > Lepidoptera > Riodinidae > Calephelis > Calephelis nemesis. The sequence continues at coordinate 144,385 of NJDD01007403.1, forward strand.
TGAGGTCGCCAAATAGTCGATCGTTTGCCTGGCGGTGTGCGACGAGGCATTGTCGTGATGAAGGAGGATCCTGCTACGAGGTCATTTCTCTCGAACTTTTTCCAAGACAAGTGGCAAACAGTTGTTAGTGTACTACTCTGCATTAACCGTTTTCTGATCCTCTAAGACAACTGTCGCGTAATGACCTGTCTTTCCGAAGAACGAGGCCACCATCTTTTTTCCAACACTTCGACCTCTCTTCACTTTAGTTGGCAACTCTTCGGAAGGAAACACCCACTGAGCAGACTGTCTTTTGGTTTCCGGATCATAACAGTAAATCCAGCTTTCGTCACCCGTTGGTATGTCGAACACAGCATTTGAGTCACCTCCGTTAAATTTTTGGATCATTTCTCGGCACCAATCAACACGGCGGAGTTTTTGAGCCTCGGTCAAATTATGCGGTATCCAGCGGGCACAAAGCTTCCTGACCGCTAAATGTTCATGGAGGATTTTGTTCACTTGACTCATACCTATGCCTAGACTTGTCCGAATCTGCTGATAGGTCACTCTTTTGTCAGTCTCTATCATACGCCGCACAACACTGATATTGTCTTCAGTCGTCGCTGTAGAAGGCCGTCCCTCACGCAAATCATCGGTGAGATTAATTCGACCACGTTTGAATTCATTAAACCAGTTGTAAACTGTGGCACGAGATGGGGCTTCATCGTGAAAAGCCAATCGAAGTCTATCATAACTTTCTTGTTGACTTATATGACATCGAAAGTCATAAAAAATCATTGCACGAAAATTTTCTCGGCTTAAATTCATTCTGACGTGCACAGACAATTTTCAATTTGCCGCCAAATCGTATAACAAATGACAAATGAATGAAATGTATACTCAATATTATTGGTAAAGAGTTCTATTTTCAAAATTTAAACTTATTTTTTTAATATAATGCTTTTAAGTTGCCAGTTCTAAAAACTTTCAGTTTGGCCCTCGTATGTACTTACCTACTTCTGAGTGACTTCATTCTCGAATTATATTAGAAATGTAATAACAATATTTTTTTAAACAAGACTAGACTTTTCCCCCGTGTTGGTCCGGGCTTCGTTGTAGAATAGAACATCTGCCTTCCTTGCCAGGCAGCTCGTAAAAGGCGAGCAAAGGCTCACCGTCAATAACAACGTGATATCTGACTAGGTGGTAGAGTTTAGCAGCGACTCGCCCGGATTGGTATCACCGCCTTACCTATTTCTGCCGCCATAACGTCATGACGTGTTCCGGTTTGAAGGGTAAGGTAGCCGGTAAACTTACTTTTGCTCGAGGCCTAACATCCCGGCCTCAAGTTGGCAACGCACCATTACCACCTTTGGTGTCTCTAGGCGGCGTGAATTTCTTAACATCAGGAAATCCATCTGCTTGTTTGCCTTCCAATAACATAAAAAAAAGACTAGTGTATCTACATTATTATACATTAGTTTTTAATATTTTTTTTTTCATTTATAGGTACTGGGTGAAAGCGAAAAAAGCGACAAATGCAAAAGTGAAGGCACACGGCGTACTTTATTGTTTTTAATTGTATATATTTCTCTCCTTACGTGAATATTAAAAATTCATGTTCTTATCAATGTTTTTTTAAACACCAGCATTATAAAAACACCAGTTTTTCGTGTTTTTGTGATCTTAATTTTTGTGTTCAACAACCTTTATGTGGTGTAAGTGACATAAATATATTCATATTGTTCTTAGCATTCCAATAAAAAATAGGAGAAAAACTTGAAAAACTTATAATCTAAAATCGTCAATTGACTAATGAAAATGGTAAACTAATGTGTATCGAAGCTCCACTTTCCGTTTGTTACAATTTTTTTATTTCATCTGGTGTAGTTTTGACATCACTTAGCAAAGTGAACCTCTTGAATCACTGAAAAAACCGTACCAAAGTCCGTTACGTAGTTGTAAAGACCTAAGCATACACAGGTAAAGACAGCGAAATACTTCTCCGTTTTAAACTGTGTTAATTTTTCATTACTTTGTAACCTTCAAGTTTAGGTTATAATTAAAAATTGCTGTATTTTCTAGTCTTGAAAAATACACAAATAATACAAAATGAAGATTATTTAAAACTGGAACAGCAGTTTCCAAATTTAGCAAGAGTTTTATTATTACATTTTCACACAGTATGAAGATTATAAATTTACATTTGCTTCAGAACCCATTCATGCAAAACGAACTCTGTCTTAGCCATTTTTTTATCAAGGCTTGGCTACTTTAGAAATTTAATTTTTGGGAAGTTTATAGCTAACATAACGATACAAAGTTTTAATTGGACGCTTCAATAACTTACATCAAGAGTGTTTCTTGTGACGTTCTTTTTTACTGCAAATAACTTGTCCCCGTGTTAGATGAACTTACGTTTTACGATCGTTTTTATTAATTATTCACGGATTGTATACTTTTTTTTTATACTTCGTGAATTCTTTACCGTTATGATAAAAAGATTTTTCATAATAATGCTATATTTTTTTAAGATTGGAAGACTAACCTGAAGACAAATTTAATGATGGCAAAGAATAGTCGTCGTATATAATATTACTTCGAAAATTTTACTAGCTGCCCTTCGCTACAGACCGCAACATGACAGCGGCGAGCACAGTTGTTTGTGTGTGTTAATTTTTCTTTATCGCAAAAGACAGCGAATAAGCAGTTGGCCAAGAGATAGCCGCAGCTGATAGGCATCACTCGGCTACCTAATGGGAAGATTTAAACTCAGCCTTTAGTCGCCGTAAATGTCATAGGTGTTTCTTTATCCTCAAGCTCGGGTTCAGATCAAATGTGCAAGTCTACCGGCTACCCCGTGTTGGTACGGGCTCCTTTGCAGAATAGACCATCTGCCGTTCTTGCCAGGCACCTCGTAAAAAGCGAGCAAAGGCTTACCGTCACTAACACCGTGACATCTGACTAGGTGATAGAGTTTCGCAGCGACTCACCCGGATTGGTACCACCGCCTTACCTATTCCGGCCGCCATAACGTCATGACGTGTTCCGGTCCCGGAGGGTAAGGTAGCCGGTAAACTTACTTTTGCTCGAGGCCTAACATCCTGACCTCAGGTTGGCAACGCACCATTACCATCTTTGGTGTCTCTAGGCGGCGTGAATTTCTTACCATCAGGAAATCCGTCTGCTTGTTTGCCTTCCTATATCAAAAAAAATACCCTTCTTTTTACACTGGAACATGACATTTTCATGATGGCAGAAGGAATAGGTAAGGTGGAGCCCTACCCGGGCACGTTGTTGTGAAGCACTATTTTATTCATTACCAACAAGACCACTGGTGGTAGACACCAGTGGTCTTGTTGTTCATCACTTGTCTTGTCTTGTTCATCACAAAAAGCCTACCCTAAAAGAATCGAACCCGAGCCTCGTGATTGGTCGAAAAGGCAGGAAACTACTATAAAAACAACGCCTATGAGCCACATAAATGCCGCATGGACAATGAAAATTAAAATGTGTGGTTGTATACGATGTCATGTAATGATGTCAGCAAATATACAGTAAATAGAATTTAAAAAGAAAGTATTGTCAAATGTCGTTAACAATTTTCTGAAGTCATTTGACATATGACTATACTTATTATACTTTTCGATGAAGCTATATAGCTGCTGGAGGTTACACTGTAACCAAGACCTGTGGGGCTATTCAGTATCTTTTTAGTGATGATCACTGGGTAAAGAATACATCAAATAGCTGTCAAATGACGTGTTTTACATTTGCTATCTCCAGTGACCAACAGAAATACAATAGAGATAGCAAACACAAAACGCAGCATTTGACAGCTATTTGATGTACACTTTACCCAGTGATCATTACTTAAAAGATACTGAATCAGCCCCTGGTGTAAAGTCGAAATAATGCTGTCTCATTTTAATGTACAGACCTCTCTGTCATTTTGACTTTATTAACTGACATAACAATACTTTTAGAAGGAAGTTCAGTACATTTGAATGAGTTAGAAGTATTTGAAAATTACATAAGATCTCTATTAGGAGTGTTATCCCCAATAGTATTATAGTTCAGACTTTAGAAGGAAGCTCAGTAGAATGAGTCAGCAGTATTTAAAAATTACATAAGATCTCTCTGTAAAGAGTGTAACCTCCAATACTATTACAGCTTCGTGGCCCTTTCACTCCACTAACAAAAATAATCATTATTTTTTTGTGGGTTTCCGCATAAAAAATCCACGTTACAATACAAAAGGCCCAAATTGTACACAATACTCTACATAAAAGTGTCGTGGAAGTTCTGTAACAAGATTTCGTCTGAATAAAAAGACCTTCAGCGGGACATTTGTCTGTCTTATAAATCACTTCACATCTCAGCGCTAGAAAACTTTTCAATTACAACCGTTGAGTGGAAATTCAAGAGGTGTGAACAATTGGATGCGGCACTTTTAGAGATCGCAGATTTCATGTATGCTATTTTAATGGACGTTTTTAAATTACTTTTTTTGTTAAAAATAATGAAAAAAAACACATTCACTAAATTTAAAATACACAAATATACTCTAAAACAACTTATTTTTTATAACTTACATTCTGATGGCAATTATTTTATGTTTCAGATATATCAGTCGACTCAACTGGTGCACAAATTTTATTTAAATTTAAAATTGATATCATATCAAGAACGGCTGAAAATTTTTAAGATTTTATATCCAATTAGACTGCGAGGGAAACTAGGAAAAACAACATTTAAATGTTTCCAACACAAACTAAATGGGAAAAACGAAGTTCGCAGGAACAGCTAGTTACTAACAAAACCTACTGTCTTCGTGCCAAGTCTCTTAATGGGAAGGCATGAGGTATCGAGTGCCAAATTTCACAACTTTTACAGACCTGTCGATACACATTACATTCTTTTGATAAAAACACGCCGGTTCCGAACAGGATAACACCACGTAAAAAGTAAAACAATAGTCAAGATTTTTTAGTAAATACTAATCAGTTAGAATTCCGAGAACTTAAAGTTAGATAATAATTAAATTAAAATTAAATTAAAAAAATAATTCTGAACTTAAAATTAGATAATAATGAAACAGCTAATTAAAAAGAGTCGGTTAAAAATTAAGAAAAAATTCATTCATACAACCATAGCATCAATGTTTGCCACTGTAGGGTTCCGTACCGGTATATTGTAGATTTTGCTACGCATTTAGAGATCCCAGACGGCACCACTCTTCCATAAAATCAATAATGTCTGTAGGCGATGATTGTATGTTACCAGCTGGATGGTTCCTGGTGCCTGCATGGCAGTTGCCTTCTTATAAAATTAAAACAAACGTTATTATACATTTTTTTATAGTTTTGGAAATTTATTGCAGTAAAGTATTTTCACGCCCGTGTCACCGAAGAGGCAGCAAAGGTACAACTTGGATAACCCCGCTTACCCAACGGTACCACTTAGTCCCACAATGTCATCAAATCTATCAGCAACCTGGTGCTTATCCGGACAACTTTGCTTTTATAAGAAAATTGAAGAAATACGTTTTGAGTTGCCCAAGCTAGGGAAATTGAAAGCGGGACCTTAGCACTAGATGTTTTACTAGTTGACAATGAATATGCAATTTTAATTTTGATATTCCCTCCAAAAATGAAAAACAAAAAAAACTACCACATCCACAAATTTCGCACTCGCTGTACAAAAGTATTAACAATGAGCCAAAGCAATCTGAAGAACACAGAAATCTGGGGCCTTAATAGAAATTTGAATAAAATCAATTTATTTAAACACAGCTCGCGTTTATCGCGCTTTTAATATATTACTTTGGGACAAAAAATAATGGATCCAAACTTGGTTACTTCTTTTTAAAGCTATCAGAATTTACACAAACCTAAATGTTAAGGTTTGAATTTTAATTAGGATCCTGAAAAAAGTTTCAGTGTCTGAGCCATAAAATATACTTTAATTCTCTATATCTTGTGTTACAGCAACAATTAGCTGAATTTGAAAAGAAGTTTTTACTTTCGACTGCTATATTTTTTTTTACATACATACATGTCTTTACACCAAGTCCCTTACGGAGTAAGCAGAGTGTATCGAGTGTTAAATCTAACGATCCTGACAAACATATCTGGCTTCCTTTACATTCCATTTCATAAAAACATGCTGGTTTCGGAGACTCGTGACAGCGCCCTCGGATAATATCCAAGCGTTAATATTTTTTTCGTGTATTTCTCCGTCATTTTTGAACCGATTTTTTTTGTTTGAAATAACACACTTCCGAGTTGGTCCCATTGCTACCAAGTCTGGATCTGATGATGAATCCAAGGGAAATCAAGGAAAATACTTTGTTTTGTTCATATGAATATGATTTACTTACTGAAATTGAATTTGACGTGTTCCGGTTCGGAGGGTAAGGTAGCCGGTAAACTTACTTTCGCTCGTGGTCTAACATCCCAGCCTCAGGTTGGCACCATTACAACTTTTGGTGTCTCTAAGCGACGTCAATTTCTTACCATCAGGAAATCCGTCTGCTTGTTTGCCTTCCATTATCATTAAAAAAAATCGGTTTCTTGCAGTTTTAGTGCGATTTGATTTGATCACGATAATAACGAGTGCTGATGTTAAAGATTTTTTGTATTATTTTGAACATAGTATTGTAAAAGTTAGTTGAGTAATTACAGTCTTTTGTTTACGCTATATTGAAGTAGAATGAAACAATAAACCAATTACAATTGCCACAAGCTAGTCGCATTATTTGTCAATGTCAAATCTATTATCAAATACGGATACACTTACAAGGGTCAACACAACAATTTCATCCGTACGAAATGTTTCGGAAAATAAATTACACCAGATGGTTCCAAGGACCTGACTCCCACGATGGGCCCTTTGTAACCAATAGTTGAGCCCTAATCGAGTTTCGACGGCTATTTATTTATACAAACGATTATCTTAATTGCGTTAACAACATCTGCCACTTTTCACACTGCCTCTTAGACTATTAGAAGGTCATTGTACAGAGTAGGTACTCAAAGAAGTTACATATTCATTTTAATTTTACACAGGCAAACAAACAAAACGCATTTGTGGCGTGTCTATATAATATTAAAATCCACTACCGGATTTGACCGCGACCACATACCGAAAAGATCCAACGAAAGAAACTCAATGGGCTTGTCATATTTTCCTTAATTCGGAATATGAGTACATTAATCAACTATTAATACATTACACTTTTTATTTAGAACAGATTGAGATTGAGATTGAGAGAGAATTAAGTAACATCTAGGGTGTTAGAATGTGGTGTATGGGATGTGAAGAGCTGTTTGCTTATTTACTGACCTCTTACATTTAAAAATAACCTTTTTATATAGTTTCGATTTCACTCATTATTTAAATTTATAAATTGGTACGTATTTTTATCGAGAAGTTTATTGTAAAAGCGTTGCGCTTGATTTGCTCTGTGGAGACGACACACATGCAAAGCAGTATTTGTGGATATATCACAATTTTTTAAAATGAAAAATTTACATTCGGGTGAATACATATTAAATTTTTAAAGACATACTCGGATATTACAGTTACAATTTTAATTTCTTTCTTTTATTAATAGTACTGTAACGAGTAAACTTTAAATACGAAAGCGGTTAGTGTATTTTTGGAATACAAAAATTATTGTGTGGCAGTATCACAATTTTTTTATTTGTTTAGCTATTTTTTCTTATAAACGGGTTTTACTCTGACAAATTTCACAACTAACTAAAAAAAGGAATTTGAAAACTTTTTGAATTTTCACGTGCACAATTACATCAGCAAATAATAACTTCCTTTTTAAGTTATTATTGTTAAATATTGATAAATAAATGAGAAATTTAATTAAAAATGAGAATTCTATAAAACCAACTTTATCAAGGCACACACACTACATTATATTTTCTTTATGCTGAAAAATAACTATTACTCATCAATAGATCGAACATTAAAACATCTTAAGTTGTAAATGGCTATATTAATGTTATTTATTAATTGTCTCTGCTATAATCCCTACATTACTCTATACTATTTGACATAGTAAATTATTCTCCGAGCAATATAATTTGCGCTATTGAAGAAATGTTTGCACCCTCGGCACAGCCCCCGTTGTGAATTATGTCCAGAGGGAAATTTTATGACATCTTAAGTTCTGCCCTGTTATACACTAATACACACCACGCACAGCTGCAACTATGTCCACGTTGCAGATGTCATTTCTGGGCGTTAAAGATATTGCAGAAAGAAATATTGGAATAACTTCTAAGCCGTCAACATTTTTGCCATTTGTTCTCACAGAAATCTACTACATGAATTCAAATTGACTTTTGATATATACTTAAGAGAAGGAATCTGGGAGTAGGAGTGACTCCGTCGTGACGAGAACAGAACAGCGAAGTACGACGACACTACCTAACTACCTTTTCTCGAAGTGCTTTGTCATTTTTTTATGTTCAGTATGTGATTTTTATAGTAAACTTATTAAACAAATTAAGTTTTTTTTATTAAATTAGTATTATCTAGTCCTATGTCTATTATAGTCTTATTAAACAAATTTAAAACTACGCAACAGATTTTGATGCGGTTTTTTTAATACATGAAGTAATTTAAAAAAAAGTATTATTATATATTATAAGTATTCACACCCATATCCCCGAAGAGGTAGGCAGAGGCACAACTAGCCGAAGATACTAAGCCCCATAATGTGATATTGTTTGTTGTGCACTTATCCAATCCCGACAAACATTTTTTTTATTAGAAAATTTTTGTTGGCCGACCCGGGATTCGAACCCGAGACCTCATGCAGTCAAGTCCAACACCCGCACCGCTCGACCACAGAGGCGACTAATTAGTAGTAATATAGTACTTTAAGAGAAAGGTTTATATTATGTATATTTTATATACGTGCGAAGTCGGGGCGGACCGCTAGTAGACTTATATATCATTTATATCTAAACTCCCGATTTTGTAACTGAGTCACAGATGACCATCAAAACTCATATGGTACTTCCTGAATTCCTACAAAAGCTCATGAAGGTAATTATTAGGTAGGTTGTCGTTTCTTAACCTCATAACTTGGAATTGGATTAACAATAAATAAAATTCTAAAAACAAAAGAATTCACAACGAAATCTGTCCATTTAAAAAGTATGACGCCACAGACAGACACACATACACGTCAAATTTATAAACACCTCTTTTTCCTTCGGGGGTTCAAATTCAGATTATAATAATTTAAACGCGGTAAATCTTAAAAGAATTGACTGAAATTGTTTTGGAAGATCATCATGACGTCTTCGAAGTACTCTTAGGTGCTGTATTAGGTATAACTCTATGACCACGTGTCAGATTTTGATATAGTGACAACTATAAATAATCATTACCTATATTTACAGAAAAAAAACATTAAAATCTAGTCGTAGTCATCACATATATAAAATCAAACTTAAACAGAGTTAATGTAATTTATTTAAAAAACACTTGTACTTTCCACAATATATTTTATTATTTTTTATTTTTATGATTTAGCCAACCGGTTTCGCTATACAAGCATCATCAGGGCTATATAACCAAAGAGAATATAATCACTACGTTCTAAGAGACGGCACTTGGTACATCACTCTTTGCTACGAATAATAAAGAAAATCATGCCAACTTTCTCGAAAAATTTTGTTGCCAACATTACATTGCAAATTCTAGTGATGTAACTGACAGCAAGAGATGTTATCGAAAAATACGATATCTAGTGTTGTCGGAACAAATCGATATCGATATTTTTTATGTAGCCAGCAATGACATTCATATATACATTATTTACTTAATGATAATCTGTGATTTAAATAAAAAAACAAATGAGATAGTAAATTTTAATTTATTTAAATACAACAACTTTATTTCAAATAAATCTATGAAAATAGTACTTTCTTAATACTAATACTGACTTCTTAACATTAACATTACTAACACACTTTTGATATGATTTCTTGCTAGCGTTAATTTATAACTAAATAATTGGGTCCTGTCACTTAAACGGAATTAATAACTAAATGGTTTTCCTGTCACTGAAATGGAGTCTATATCTCAAAAAATTCTTCACTTTACACTCACACAATAGTACAATTCCAAAGGTTAGGTTACGCTGAACACGACGATGTAGGTAACATCTGAACGCAAGAGGTAATTAATGTTAACTTTACATCAACAAAAGTAAGACGTAATACCCAAACAATATGGCTGACATAGTTTTTATTTTACTTGACGTTTGCAGCTGTGTCATAAGTGTCATATTAGTGGTAATACCAACATAAAAATTAAACACGTTTTTATGTTGGTAAAGAATTCGTGAATCACAAATATAAATTGAACCACGACGATGCTGGAAATTCATGCTTTCCGAAGTTCAAGATAATCTGGTCAATTCGATTGTATGAAAGTGACTACCCACTGTACTTATATATAACAACTGAAGTTTTGTTAAAAATAATACCGTCTAATTGTCACCTTCAAAAATGACGGTATTTAAATAAAAACATACTGAGTGATGACATTAGTGAACAAATTTGAATTAACTGGGTTGTCACGTTAGATTTTTACCCCAATAATGGGGAAATTTTCCCTTAACTAAGTACTAATAATGATATTTATTAAACTAAATTCTACTATTAATAAATGTTTGAAAAATGTAAATCAAATTAAATAAATTACATCAAGAATGGAATTCCACCAAGCTCCGACGATAAGAAGTATAGAATCTAAACAGAGTTACAATCCATTTGACAATTTTACCATTCTTTATCGTAGTTTTCATAATGTCTCGGTTATGATCCAGTTCGGACTAAGGGCCAACAGGACAGCGACGCCCCTATAACATCAATGGTGTCTATAGGCCACAGTTATATTATACCATCAGGAGACTCGTGTGCTTGCTGGCACACACTATCACATAAAGAATATTTTTGAAAGAATTACTTTGCGGAAATCCATACTCAAATATTAAAAAAATTTTGGAAAAGGAATAATAATTGTACGGACAATTCTATGATTTACGATTCTTCGCGTGTATATTTAATACCACACCTATATAATTTTCCCTGTGTTGGTCCGGGCTCCTTTGCAGAATAGACCATCTGCCTTCCTGCCAGGCTGCTCGTAAAAGGCGAGCATAGGTTTACCGTCACTAACACCACGACATCCTACTAGGTGGTAGAGTTTCATAGCGACTCGTCCGGATTAGTACCACCGCCTTACCTATTCCTGCCACCATAACGTCTAATGCTTGCAATTGATGTGTTCCGGTTCAGAGGGTAAGGTAGCCGGTAAACTTACTTTTGCTCGAGGCCTAACATCCCGGCCTCAGGTTGGTAACGCACCATTACCACATTTGGTGTCTCTAGGCGGCGTGAATTTCTTGCCATCAGGAAATACGTCTGCTTGTTTGTTTTCCATTATCGTAAAAAAACACTGGCAGTTGCGAACAAACACTAAAATTAAAACATACATTACGACAAGCCATATACCAGGATATTATGATATAATGGATATAAGCTCTTACCTTATGAACTGGATATACCGCAGTTACGAGGGTCCTAAAATTCCAGATACCTATCAATTTTCGCAAAGTGCATTCCTTTTCAGTTCCACTGAGTACTAGGAGGATATAAATATTTCGAATAGTATTAAAAATTTTATGTCATACGGATATATGAAGATTGAAAATGAATCGACATTCATGACCTATGCTATACTTTTGTCACGGGATAAAACAGTATAAATAGGTATACCAGAAAATCCAAGTGTCTAGAAGAGTGAGATGTGAATATTTTTTCTAAATTAGTCTCGGACTCCTTGTGAGAATAAACTGCTTTCCCACCACTCGGATTAAAGAAGCCAACCATTAGTTGTTTGTCAATAACAGAGTTTTGCCGTAGCGCCTCCCTAGCCATTTCAGCCACCGTTACATCAATGTCCGCCTCTGTTTTATTCCTGCACATACATATACATACTTATCTTCCCGCCAAGTCTCTTACGTGGTAGGCAGAGTATCGAGTGCCAAGTATTACGATCATGGCAGACCTGCCTGGCTTCCTCCACATTCATTACTTTTTTCATACAAACCCGCCGGTTTCTTGACATTACCCTCGGACAATATCTAAGCTATTTAACGCTGAATGTCAACCTTGGTCTCCCCGGGTACCTACATCCATTCACATTCGCATTTTATATCTGCTTTGTCAATCTTTCGTCTGTCATTCTTTTGCAAAATTATTTAATTGCAATTTTTGGCTGAAAATTGCAAATTAAATAATTTTATTCGAATCCACTAATATAGTGCTTGAGTAAAGTGGCCACCCCTTTGCTCCAGATCCGGACGTGACTCTTTATAACTACTTATGACTAATTTTGAATTTAAATTATTCAAAATTAGCCCAATTTTGTTCAATCCGGTAACTTGCTGCAAACTTAAACTTGATTTACGGCAGATGCTAGTAGTAGAAGATCCAAACCTTCATCGACTTTCACCGAGCTGATAATTGAATAAAACATAGTTAATAGTCAAGTAAGTATATAACGGATCATATTAAAGTGGGTTGCCTAAACAAATACAGCACCGAATATTTTTAATTATTAAAAAAAATGTTTTTCATGTTTTCATTTCTTTTTCAGGCAACCCTATATTGTCATCAAGTTCCAACAACATAATATCATGATATGGTACGCAAATATTAAATATTCTGAAACGTAGTCAATTATCATTTCAATTTAAAGTAGTTATTATTAAAAGTATATTACATAATTAGTTTATTTTAAAATAAAAAAATAAAAAAGTATCTTCACGCCCATATCTCGAAGAGGTAGGCAGAGGCACAACCAGGGCACCCACGACTAGCCGAAGATACTAAGTCCCATAATGTGATAGGTGGCAAGCCTATCGCCAACCGGGCACGTTACCAATCCCGACCAACGTTTTTTTTATTAGAAAATTGGAAAAATCCAATTTTCTTTTTGTTGGCCGACCCGGGATTTGAACCCGAGACCTCATGCAGTCAAGTCCAACACCCGGACCGCTCGACCACAGAGGCGACTTTTAAAATAGTTTATTTTAAAATAGTCATCCATATTGTAAAAGCACATTTCAGCTACCCATTTTTTAGGGCTTTCTTCAAACTTTTATTTGTAAAAAGTTTCATGTTTTAGGTTGTTTTATATTTTTACAGCCATTAAGTATAGATAAAAAAATAACTGTTGTAGAACAAGCTTTTCATAAAATCTAGTATTAAATATGATATAATTATCTAACACCTTTTAAATGAAAATTCATAGTTGTTAAAAAAATTACAATGTTCGTATATACTTACCGCCAAAATCTGAGAAACGATTCGGAATCCATAACACTTTCGAGACGTAATTTAAAATAAAAAATATATTTGTTTCCTAAGCAAAATACAAGATGCATGGTTATATTATAACCATGACATAACGTAAGTAAAGCTTCAAACTGGTTCCCACCTATCACAGTCGCATTCGCAGGCTAGTGACGTCATGGCTCGTACTAGGTACGACATCGCGTGACAATAATTAAAGCATTTTTGAGGCCGGTTATAAACTAATGTTTATGAAAGAAATCGTTTCAATTTGGCAAAAATTTTTAAAATACATTACCATTTACATATTTCACATATTAAAATGTGGCAGGTCCTTTCGAAGTAACCCTGTATTACTTGTTTAAAGGATTGTTAACAGGTCTGATTTTTTAAAAAGAGGCTTACCAATAGACCTACGACTAACATTACATATGGTTTGGACATATTTTTTGAACAACAAAATATTTTATTTATATCGTAAGCACATGTCCATAAATACCATGTACGAGCAAAGATGCAACATATAGGTACCCATGGTAAGCTTGCTAAGCAGCTTGTTCGTTAACGGTTGTTAAAGGGCGTATGCAAAAGGGTTAATTATCTCGCATAATAAATTAATGTCTTCTTTCCAAGAACATTATTCATTGTCTAATTCTAACCCCAAAAACTTTGTCCCAAACTTCCTTTATAACCTTGTTTATAATTTTAGTACAAGGTTATTACCATTTCCTTAATGTTCAGAGACAACCGTGGCCTATAGACACCATAGATTTTACAGATACGTTGCTGTCTAGTCTCCAGGATGTTTGGTCAATTGTGTAAGTCTACCGGCTACGCTACCCTTCAGACCGGAACATGGTAGAGTCATATTGGCAGCAGGAATAAGTGAGACGGTGGATTCCTACTCGGGCAAATTACTGAACAGAACTCAACCACCAGCGACTTTGTTGGTAATGACTTATTTAACCTATGTCAGCCTTTTACGAATTGCCTGGTAGAAATGCAGATGGATTGTTTTACTTAGTAGATATACAATTACTTTCCACAACTTAAAAAAAGCAAAGAACTTTTCGCAATTAAGCCTATTATTTTTTAGCCAACTGGTTTCACAAGTTATGCATCATAAATTATGAATATATAGTCTACTCTTAATTCTGTGAAAACGCGGACGAAGCCAAAGACAACAGCTAGTTCACATACGTATAAATACTGAAACGAATTTAGTCAACACATAGTGTGAATATTTAAAAATAATAGCATTTCGCTAGAATGTTAGATTAATTGTGGAAATTATTCTCTAAACAATAGGAAAGTAAACGTGCGACCTTCTTCTTAATATATTGGGTAATATCGGTAATAACATGTCATATAAAAACACCCAATACACAGCAATCCACTTATTTGTCTCAATGCGATCACGTACCAATTTTATGGCAGTGCCACTTCTAAATTGAAATTGTGAGGCGTAGGTTTGTATTTAAGATACATTCAATTATTTTGTTGTTTTCCTTTTTGGCTGTTTTAAAAAATAATTCGGTTTTCTATACATTTTCGGCGTCAGAATGATTCCATTATGAATACGGTAATTATTGTATATTTTTACCCGTGTTAGTCTGGTTCTGCGGTTTAACATAGACTTTGTGCCTTTCTGTCAGGTAGCTGCTAACAAGCGAGTAAAGGTTTAAGGATTCATTGGTGGTAATTCTGCTGTTCACAAACTAAAATTTACATTCATGCTATCAATTTCATGCTTTCAAGTGAAACGAAAACAAAAGACATGTCAAATTAGTCCGGACATGTCAAATTGTGATGTTTTTAATCAACTTTTTCCTATAATAGTGACAGATTAAACGTCTATAGAAATGTAGTGTACGGCCTAATTTGACAGCACTAAAAGTGTTTTGTCTCGTTCTTTTACTTTCGTTGAAAGAAAATAGCAATAACTTAAAATTGGTTTAGTGAGTGCGGAACAAGATCACACCACCATAACCCAACAAGATCACTGGTGGCAGAGAACCGTGCTGACACTCTTTTAGTTAAGAATCTAAAAGCTTCCCTATTCCTTCCGCAATAATAACAGTGTAATATACCAATTTGACTCAAGCGCAGGATTAGGAACATCTATTGAGGTAACACGTTTTTTCTTACAGTCTTTAGAGTCGTACTAATATTAAAAATGCGGAAATTTGTGTGTTTGTTTGTTATACTTTCACGCAAAAACTGCTAAACCGATTTTCATGAAATTTGGCATACACGTAGAAGGTGACTTGGATTAACACATAGGATAGTTTTTATCCCGAAAAATGTTTTTCTGTGGGACCATTAATCACGCGGGCAACGCCGCGAACAATAGCTAGTTAGATTATAAACTATTCAAAAAAACCGGTATTTTTTTTTATTTTCAGTACAATTTTTAATTTAAAAAAGTACCTTCAAGCACGTATCCCTGACAAGGTAGACAAAAGTACAAGTAGTTCACCCACAACTAGCCATAGACACCAAGTCCCTACAACGTGATAGGTGGTAGGCAACCGATCACATATCCAATCCCGAGCAACGTTCCTGGACCTCGAGGAGTCAAATCCAACACCGATATACCACAGGCGATTGATTTATATTTAAATTACAATGTAACACTTGAATAGGCAATATCAAATTTCACTAAAATGATTTCGGAGTAAGGATCTAGGCATATTGCAGGAAAATTTATTCACCCCCCAGTCGCCAAATTGTGGTTTAATATGCCGTTAAGTTTCTTGTGGGACAGAGGGTTATTTATTACACCCTTACGTGTTTGTTGATTGTAAGTGGAAATATAATCTGTCAATGTTTGTCAACCGACTTTAGAAAACGAGGTTCTGAATTCAACAGTATGTTCATTTCGTGTATTGCTTTAGATCTTTTACCCCGTGTTGCTCCGGGCTCCTTTGCCAGGCAGCTCGTGAAAGGCGAACATATGCTTATCGTTACTAGCACCGTGACATCTGTCTAGGTGGTAGAGTTTCGCGGAGACTCACCCGGATTGGTACCACCACCTTACCTATTCCTGCCGCCATAACGCCATGACATGTTCCGATTTGGAGGGTAAGGTAGCCGGTAAACTTACTTTTGCTCGATGCCTTACATCCCAGCCTCATGTTGGCAACGCACCATTACCACCTTTGGTGTCTCTAGGCGGCGAGAATTTCTTGCCATCAGGATATCCGTCTGCTTGTTTGCCTTTCAATATCAAAAAAAAACACTTTAATTGATGAATCAATTTTGAAAATGTTTTTTTTGTATGTACCATGAGATTTTTTATGCTAGCCACATTTAATTTCATACGTATTCGAAGTCGTTTCTAACTTTTAATAGCGAATAGAATTTATTCCTAGGGCTATACTTATAGATCTTTTGGGAGTTGATTTCTTAAAAACAGTAGCCTTAACTTAGGTATTTAAATATATGAATAAAAAATTATGGGAATCGGTTTACTAGCTTAACCATGATAACAGGCAGACTTACTCATCAAAAAATTTACTTATTTTGGATAATATGTATTTAATTTTTAATTTATATGACGTAACATTAAAGTCCATTTTTAGCAGTTTTAACCATTTCAAATTTCAAGTAGTAAGATAAAATACAGGCTGACTGAAAGCATAAAAACGTATCTTCACGCCCGTATCCCTAACAGTTAGGCAAAAGTACAACCAGGGCAGCCATGATTAGCCGAAGGCACAAATCCCCACAATGTGATAGGAGGCAAGCATATTGCCAACCGGACACATATTATCTAATCCATAGAGGCAAGGAGGAAAGACGCAACAGTTTGTAATAGCGCTTTTCCAACCTGAAGTTGGAAGCCTCCAGAGAAATCTGGAGCTTCTTGTTGCTAACATTTATGGTCACGTACTCTTTAAATTGGAATACAATTTAACATCCTAATCTTAAGTTGTCAACACACCTTTTTCGTCATTGGTTTGTATAAGTAATCTATACTATTTACCACCAGGAAATCCATTTTGGGGATCTTCTTGTAGTCCAATAAACCAGGCATCTACACTGGAATGAGATGAAGGTAATAATGGTATCGCAGCAAAAATAGATAAAGTAATTAAATGAAATAGGTCAAAGTGAGTAACCACGCGTCTATGGTCTAGCGGTCCGGAGTCAGACTTCTTGATACCCATGGTTCGATACCCAGATCGGGCAACTAAAAAAACTAGGAAATTTGTATTTTCATTTATATTTTCTAATAAAAATAATTAGATAAGTACCTGGTTGACTGTAGGCTTACCACCTATCACATTGTGGGAATTAGTATCTGCAGCTAGTCGTGGGTGCCCTGGTAATGCTTCTCCCTACTTCTCTACGGGCATAACATACTTTCTTTTTCGATTTCCCTTGGACCCATCACCAGATGCAGGTTTGTTGGTAAAGGAATAACCTCAGAAGAAAACTCTCAAATAAAAAAAAACAGTTTAGAAATGGTATGAAAATCAATTCATATACATACATACTATATATACATACTTAGCTTACATAGTAGATTATGGTAGTTAGGGTTAAACCTAATTTTTAAAATTTTGTTAAAATATTAAAACACAATATGTTATAAATATTAATAAATTTGTATAATGTTAAAGATATTTGCACATTACAATGCGGTAGAGTATGCCGATATTAACAAATATCTTTTATAACAACTTTAAGCACACATTTTCAGCAAATAAATAAATTTCATTTTTAAATATTATACTAATATAAAATAAAACTAGTATAAATAATTAAATATAAATAATTGGCTTAAAAGTTAAAGTGTATGTAATTTTTCTTTATTAATATTAAAATACTTGCACACCAAAATATAGTAGGATATGTTGATATACTTAAATATTTTTGTAACATCTCATTTACACACATATTCCGCAAATAAATAATTTTTATTTCTTTCTTAAAAAATATAGGAGTCTAACATAATATAATCTCCTCTATTTGGTAAAGTCGCTTAAAATAAGATGAATCGTTTTGAACTAAAAATACACTTATTGTAAAGTCTGATTGAATTGTGAATCGAATTCATCCAATCGTGTCCCAGTAAGCTTGTCTTTGTAAACTTCAGGTCTTTTGTAGCGCACTGTACCAATAGTCAAATAAGAAATAAATCTCAAGTCGACTGCTCTTGCTCACTCTACTAACTCGAAGTTAAACGAGGACGCTAAACGGGAATCAGCTACCAGCGACATTCATAATAGTCTAAGATCCATACTCCAGGACGCTTCTCACTACTTTTCACCAGATTGCAAAGTGTAAACAGCCCGCCCGGAGGGGTAACACAACTTTTTCTACCTCTATAGCGTCAAAGCTCGTCATCGGCGTGTATCGAGCTACATATAGACTGTAGAGTATACTTGCAAGGATATGATCCCAATCATACAATAGCGGTGTAGCAGCATCATGTATGATGTCTATAGGCGACGGTTTTCCCTTAATATCATGAGCGCCGTCTGCCTTTTTCTATCAACAATGAGATCATCGAGATAAGTAAAAAAAGTATGTATGTATGCACTATTAGGTATAACTCTAAAACCACTGATCGGACCATGATGAAACTAATACCAGATCACCTTAGAATCAAGACCTCAGCCCTAGAACAAACACATTAAAATCGATTGGCTATTGCCCGAGTAAACGCTTAACAAGCATAAAAAACAAAACACACATTCAAATTAAGTACCTCCTCTTTTTTGTAGTCGGTTAAAAGGTAATATAAACTTATATAAAAGAGTTGCAACTATAATTACTTCCAATTGGATTCGGAAGAAAAGATCGGTATAGTTGTGTCTATTTCAGCCCTTGTACTATCTACGAACGACATTCGTAAAGAAATTTATGGTCCTCTGTCAAGCCGAATTTTATCGGAGAAAAATACATCTTTTTCTTTAGGAAAGGTTTGTCAATGTCCTCCAGCGATCCCAGTGTAATGAGTGCCATTTGGTATAAAACTCAGCGTTACAGTAACATCGACGATTGAGGTTTGGGCTGCCTCGTGACTGTGCCATGAATTCAGATTACTTTTTCAGTTGATTCACTCATGCGGTATTCTGATATAATTGAACTATAATAAACTTTTAACATCCCAGCCTTACCACAAAATTACCGCAAAATTTGAACACATGTTGGACACATTTTTAAATGATCGAACATTTTATCTGCGAATATGGACGCGGGTTTTCTTACAGCAAGAGACAACTGTAGGTTTTAGTCACCATAGTTTTTTTTATAATATTGGAAGGCAAATAACCAGACGGACTTCCTGATGGTAAGAAATTCACGTCGCCTAGAGACACCGAGGGTGGTAATGGTGCGTTGCCAACCTGAGGCCGGGATGTTAGGCCTCGAGCAAAAGTCAGTTTACCAACTACCTTACCCTCCAACTGGAACACGTCAACAGCAGGCATTGACGTTATGGCGGTAGGAATAGGTAAGGCGGTGGTACCAATCCGAGCGAGTCGCTGCGAAACTCTACCACCTAGTAAAATGTCACGGTGTTAGTGACGGTAAGCCTATGCTCGCCTTTTACGAGCTGCCTGGCAGGAAGGCAGATAGTGTATTCTACTCAGCGTACAAAACCAACTATAACAATAACGATAAAAGACTAAATATTTTTTCAGAATCAGAAATAACTTTATGCGTTTTGACGTACAAATGGTACTTTTGCGCATCGACATTTTTTAAACGATCACTGGATCGGAATCGCGGCCACACCCTGAGAAGATCCGGAGTAAGTAACTCAGCGGGCTTGTCTTTTTTAAATTAATGAAGAAGACTGTAAACACCTTCTTTGTAAGCAATTTCACATTGTGATTTTTTCCGAGATTCCGAGAACCGAATTCAACAATTCGGCTGCATCCCACATGTTGATTGTAGATTCGTATTACTTTGGGGCCAAAGGTAGATTCTATACTTCTTATCGTCGGTGCTTGGTGGAATTCCATTCTTGATGCAATTTATTTAGAAACACTTGTACTTTCCACAAAATATTTTTTTGTTTTTTATTTTTATGATTTAGCCAACCGATTTCGCTATACAAACATCATCAGGAACAAGAAGCATCATCATCATCATCTGTATAGGAAACCGGTTGGCTAAATCATAAAAATAAAAAAATACTAAAATATATTGTGGAAAGTACAAGTGTTTCTAAATAAATGGGGCCATAGGCTTTGTATTTGCTGTTTTTGTGTTGTATTTGTAATGTATTTTGCAATAACTTTAATAGTTAGGTACTTATTAAAAACAAAAAAGTTGATAACTACAAACTTACCGAGCATATCACTGTGCAATAAATACCATTTACATCAACATCCTCTGGATAGCCTCTTTCTATCTTGAAAGTTTTCAAATCTTAATTAAATATGATTTTAAAATCTTTCTGTAGGTGGTTTTACTACCTACTAGTGAATGAATACCTAGTCTGTAATTGTTTTATCTGTGCCATGTGTGGTACTATATATATTTTATTGTTACAGGTATCGGTATCCGCACTTTTAAATAACAATTGTACTTTTTCACAAAATATTTTATTTATTACTTTTTATTATATATGCTTAAGATGACCGATTTCATTTTAAAAGGATCACCTGTTTGCCAACTAAATATAAACAAATACGTTATACCTATTTCTGATCGCATTTTTTCCAAAGGGTCAGGGTTCATGCCTAATTTCGCCAATCATAAAGCGAATCTCAAGTTCGATTTGGCTTGCATTTGTCTGATGAACTTTTTTTTTATGTTAGAGGAAGGCAAACAAGCAAACGGATTTCCTGATTTTAAGAAATTTACGCCGCCTAGAGACACCAAAGGTAGTAATGGTGCGTTGCCAACCTGAGGCCGGGAGCAAAAGAAAGTTTACCGGCTACCTTACCCTCCGAATCTTAACACGTCAACGCCAAGCGTTGGACGTTATGGCGGCAGGAATAGGTAAGGCGGTGGTACTAATCCGGGCGAGTCGCTGCGAAACTCTACCACCTAGTCAGATGTCAAGGTGTAAGTGATAATAAGCCTGTTCTCGCCTTTTACGAGCTGCCTGGGAAGAAAGGCAGATGGTCTATTCTGCAAAGGAGCCCGGACCAACAAGGGGGGATAGCATGTATATAATTTTAGATCTGGGTAATTAAAGACAGACTATAGTAAATGTTATTTATTGAACTAAATCCAAGTTTTAGTGGCGTTCTCAAACACCCAAAAACACAGTCACATGATTTGCTTACTGTAGGCTAGATGAATGGTGTAATTTGTCTAGGAATATTTATTTATTGCAGCTGTGTAATAACAAAATATTTGAATATAAAATTAAATAGATTCATTTGTCTTTATTTGCTAATCCCTGAAAGTGATTAAAAGTGAAATCGTTTATCATAGCAGAAAATGTTAAATTATAATACGAAAAGTTACAATCATTATGTAGAAAATCTGATTTCTAGGAAACTCCACCAAGTGTCCTACGCTAGAAATAACTGTACTACAATAGATTTTTCCTGAAAAAGATTTATAAATATCCCGGAGTCACGAAGTTTTAATATTTAGTAAGAAATCGTTATAAATACAATTTTTCTCTGTAGTGTCGCAAAATTTGACATCCTTTCGTCTTAAATACGTTAATCTTTCATATCTTCATATTTATATCTCTTTCATACACATTCCCTATTTAGCAAATCTATTTTCTAATTAGCAATTGGTCATAGTGTTAATCTTTTTCTTTTATATACATAAATAAGTTTGCCGGGACAGCTAGTGACGAATAAAATCTTACTGAAGCTCTTATCGGATCTCGGAATCAATAAAAAGATGCAAATATATCTTTGCCAAAATGTGTATGATATACTAAAAATAATATATACCTAATAGTTGTTTCTTGAACAGTAATAGGGTAAAGGCACGAACGGCGGTCAATTTCCGCGAGTGGCTTATAAATCTCACAGACGCGGCGCTACTCATCCTCATACGGAAATGCAAACCAGACCGCGCGGACTAGAATTATGGACCGTTTTAACAAGGGAAACGCTCTACTTTTTCACTTGTCGCGCACCATTATTAAGGAACTTACATACTATATGTTTCAGTTGACGCTACATTTACAAACTAATTTTAAAAGTGCTTTTGTTACTATATCGTATGCTATATTTGTATTCATACATAAGTTATTATATGTCAGTTGAATAGATTATAATGAATAACTTCGAACTAATTACATAAGTTGTTTTAACATCTAATTATGTAAATTACATTCTTGAGATATGAGTAAAAGTGGAGTTTGAATTTTTGATGTATAAGGGTTTTTTATGTAATCTCTTGATTTTAGGAGATTATCATGGCTTACAGACATCATAGATGTAATAGATGTATCGCTGTCCTATATCTGGGATGTTATGTCTATTGTGCAAGTCTACCGGCTACCCTACCCTCCGGACTGGAAAATGACAGAGTCATTATTGCGGTGTCTGCCCAAGGAAGTTGCTGCCCAGCACTCTACAACCAGTGCTCTTGTCACCAATGACCTATACAACAGAGGCAGATGGTGTATCCCGCTCAGCGTACCAAGACCGACGATAACAATAACGATAAAAAAATAAATATTATTTTCGAAATTGGTTTTAAAAGTGGTTTATTAATATAATATCAATATTTAATTTAAACACATTTATTAATATTATAAATGCGAAAGTTTGTATGTATGGATGTATGGATGTTTGTTACTCTTTCACGCAAAAACTACAAAGCCGATTACGATGAAATTTGGTATGTACGTAGCTGAAGACACAGAATAACATATAGGCTACTTTTTTATCCCGGAGTTCCTGCGGGATTGGGACTTACGCAGCTAGTTTATTAATAAAGCTGTTGTTTTAAATAAGATACTGTGAAAGTATAAAGCAGTACCTATTGAGCATCAAGACTTTATCATTCTAGATTTGGTCCGCTTTTCTGATCTTACTTGTCTACTCCATATAGTATTTGGCATATATCCTGGTGAGTCCATCGGCCCATGTGACTTGTTCTAACACATTAAGCTAGAGATTAGAGTTTAGCTTAGATCAGCTTCCTTAACCGGTATCGACAGTAAACGTTTATTATTTTATAAATAATTGTAATTCTACATCAATATTATATCATTGAAGTACCCAAAAAAAATTCTCAGAATCAATCATCAGATCCTGACTTGGTGACAAAGAGAACACATAAAAAGCTGATCTCCTAAATAAACAAAAACTAAAATCAGCATCCTAAAATGTATCTCAGTAAACAATTAAAGTTTGATGTTCGATATTTGATAGTAAGTAAAAAATTCAGAAATATGGTATTCCATATCGTATTGGGTATTCTCTAATCTCCACCGAGAATCTATTTGGTTTTCGATAAATCACTTTACAACACTTATCGTCATTGATTTTTACTTAACTAAGAGGATTATGTTGGTGTTCTGACATATTGTTATCTCGAAGTCGAAAGAGCAATCACTGCTCACTCGGTGTCAATCAACATTGTTACGTCGTTTTGGTTAATCACTTTTGTTATTTAGTGAGGCTACTGTCAGCGATTATTTCCTACAAGGATCAGAAGGTTGTTAAAAAGTGAAGAAGAAATCTTAGAAAATAAGTTTAAAAAAGTTATATAACGCAGAAATACACTAACCAGCGGAACAATTTTTAGCAGAAATTTATTTAATACTAGCTGCGCCCCGCGGTTTCACCCGCGTAAGTCCCAATCCCGCGGGAACTCCGGGATAAAAAGTAGCCTATATATTATTCTGGGTCTTCTGCTACCTACATACCAAATTTCATCGTAATCGGCTTTGTAGTTTTTGCGTGAAAGAGTAACAAACATCCATACATCCATACATACAAACTTTCGCATTTATAATATTAATAGGATTTGTGAATTGATTGATTTCTGCTGTTTTTCTATAATTAAATTAATTATTGAATCAAATTATTGTAAAATAAACGTAGGTTTGATATATTCTTAAAGTTTATTTAGCGTTGTAAAATTTAAACATTATTCACAATATTATGCACATATTTCACAAGAACATATTTTTTGGCACATGTTGTTAATATCAAAGAGGGCTATTTTACATAATGTAAGTTCAAAGAGTTTATATTTATGTACTTTGCATATGTATAAGGTACATTTCGTAGGATTTATCACACAGAAAAGTAAATAAAAATGCAAATTGAATATACGTCGCACAATATCGCAGACTTTCTATTTCACGCGCAAATGGCCGTCAGCCGTAGCGGCGCGGCCGACTGATTTATGCGTGTTTCGCTGACGGGTTCTCTCTGTTCTATCTACGAAATATATAACTCTGTGGCCTTCCTAATGACAGCATAGTACTAGAATAGTGTTACTCATGTACTCTTTTTCATCTTTGGTTTTTTTCCCAGGATCGGTTCCGAATTTCGTTTATTAAAAAAGACTTATGGATTTCCCGCCAAGGTACTTTTGGTCCATGCTCCTTTGCAGAAAAGACAACTTGCCTTCCTGCCAGGCAGCTTGTAAAAGGCGAGCATAGGCTTACTGTCATTAACACCGTGACATCTGACTATGTGGTAGAGTTTCTCAGCAACTCGTCCGGATTTGTACCACCGCCTTACCTATTCCTGCCACCATAACGACATGATGTGTTCCGGTTTGGAGAGTAAGGTAGCCGGTAAACTTACTTTTCCTCGAGGCCTAACATTCTGGTCTCAGGTTGGCAACGCACCATTACCATCTTTGGTGTTTTTAGGCGGCGTGAATTTCTTACCATCAGGAAATCCGTCTGCTTCTTTGCTTTCCAATATCATAAAAAAAATAAATGTCTATAAATTTATCAAGGACGTCGTAACTAAAACTAGGTGGCTTCTAGCGCTTGCTATTGTCGTGTATTGGTTTGGTAAATGTACAGCAACTGAAAAAAAAATGTAGAAAAAGATGTAGAAAGATTACATTTAAACACAACTATTGATTATGTCTTAGCAAATAGATGTGAATAAGTGAATATTTCCAGAAATTTGTTATTTATATGAATTTAAACCCGTAAATGAAATACTATACCTTCGTTTTCTAGCAGCAGGATTTAGGGATAAGCTAAATTCCATCACAAAAAAATCCATCTCCAAAAGGTACAATAAAATCCATTTCCAAAAATCCCTATAAATTCCGAAGTCGGATATATTGGAAAGATCGTGGAAAATTAAGTTTGGTGGATTCTATTGTTTGCCAAAACTTATTATCTACGGGTGTAGATACTTGGAAAATATGCCGGCGAAGACAATATTTTCCCTTATCTCGTAATTTATGCGAGAACTTGGCCACTTTCGACGATCCGGGCAGATGTCAATCGAGATAAAACTCGTTTGAGGTTATATGTTTTATTTATTCGTGTTTATTCAGTGATAAATTAACGTCAGATAATTTTGATTTTCGCGATTTTGAATCAAAAGTCAATTTTAGCTAGAAACAGTATAACTTCATAAGAATGATGGATCTATAGGACCGATAACATCGCCATTTATAATTTCTAGTATACTTTTTCCGTTTTGTAAAGTACAAATATGAAACAGTATGGAAACTATCTACAAAAATACCTACATAGGACAATGTCCCTTCACTGTGCTGCAGTAGAGAATGCCACGAGGAATATTTTTGCTGAGATTAACCGATGCCATGAGATTACCAACTTATATTATTTGTGTACTAGGTAAAAAAAACATTGCTTTAGTAGGTTGCAGGTAAGTATTTTACCAACTAAACTTAGGTTCATTACTGTTATATATTTGCACTGCGCTTCATGAAATAGTGCAATAAATAAAAAATATTTTTGGTGTATTACTTACTGTCATATTTACCTAAAGTTGTACACAAAATTAAACTTGATTTTTGAAGTGAAATCTTTTTTAGGCGCGTTGAGCGTTTTGGTAGAGGGTAAAATCCTCGGTTCGCGTCACCGACATGCTAATGATAATAGTATATCTATAGCTATGGAAAGCCAGACTAGCGCACGCGCAGTAGCCTGTGTACACGTATACACTAATACATCGCCTATTTCTGACTGACAAGTAAATTGTATATTAATTATTTTTTCAACCACTTTGTAATTATATTTTGTTCATGATTTGTTTAACCCATCATATGTAACTAATAAATAAAACATAAAAATTTCATATAATTTTTGCATCTAAGTAGTTTTAATTACTCTCAACTTAATAGTTCTGTTTTCACTTCTATCGGCAGTCCCACGACTGCTACTGTTTTTTTTATGCCAAGCATACCGACTTCGCTCTTATGCACACTGAGACAATACTTAAAGATACGCCTTTTTCACAAGTAATGGCCTCTCGCCTTTGTGAATACGAACTTCAAAGGGTCGTTTATATCTATATATATTAAGGAACGTCGTGTTAGTTACATTATTTATAACTTAGGAACGGCTGAACCGATTTAGCTGAAAATTGATAGGAAGGAAACTGAGCCAAAAAACTATGATACTTTTTACACCGTTTGTGTGCGAGGAAAAGGGGGAACCAAGTTCACCGGAACAGACAGTAATTTTGAAATAAAAATATTGCAATTTCGATTGTATTCTTGAAAAATTAACGTATTTTATATGCGAATGGAATGTAAGAAATTCAAGTTTCTGAAAGTAACTAATAGACATCAGAGATGATGAGATCATATTCATCAATAAATCTTACATCAAAGGCCACCAACTTCAAGTTCACCAACACGTCACAATATATTTGCCTCGCTATATTTGTATCTAATGGCGCCTGAATGTGGTACCCCATCGACCGCTGTAGTTTTAGGATATTTAGTCATCAAGTAAAGATTTACAAGTGAATCATTACTTGGTGGTAGCGTAGAACTGTACAATAGCTCGCCCAGCAATCTACGAATATGCAAACGAAATAACCCACGTACATACTGTTAAAGACTCAGAAAATGAAACATATTTATGATCTAAAACATATATTCAACTCACATTATCACAACTGAACATTTTAGGCTTACCTTAGCACACTTAAATAAGACACTGTTCTACACATTACACAAATGTTAGGCCCTTAGTCCTAAGGCCCCAATCTGTAAGACCCTTCTTGCTGCACGATGTCGGTAGACTATTAGTGTTCCTTGTTCACGATCCAACACGTAATGGCCGCCTCCGATATGGATCACTTATATTTATAGGTATCAACTCATAATGACAGCAGTGTTGCCATTATGAGAATTCGTGTTTCTAACAATACTTTCAAATTATTTGGTGTGAATATTTATGTAGGTATTTATATAATACTAGCTATTCCCGCGAACTTTGTTCCGCCCGTTCAGTTTGTATGGGGAAAATTAAAAATGTTGTTTTTCCCAGTTTCCTCAGAATCGAACAGGATAACATGTATCCTATCTCCTTCTCCTGGTTCCAAGCTACTTCCCCACCAATTTTCAGCCTAATCGGTTGAGCCGTTCTTGAGTTTTAAATAGTGTAACTAACACCACTTTCTTTTATAGATATAGATGAAAAGAACTCTGATTCTTGTACAAAAGAAACAAGATTTGCTGTTTTAATAAATTCCAAATCAAAACTTCTTTAATTGACTACATGAATTAATATGTGTTAACAAAACATAAAAGAAGATTAACAAAATTAGGTGACCTTTGGATCGGAAGTCTATTTCTGAAAAAGGGAAAGTCGACTTTTCATTGTAATTTTATAACTCAAGAACGGGCTCACCTATCCAAACAAATGTTTAGGCTTTGTTCGGATACTGACATACATTGGTAATTTACATATTTCTCACTAATTTTTGGGGAAACAAAATGTTTTTATATATGTTACTTTAAGGATTGGGTACATAAATAAAGTCGGTAGCTTTATTTTTATGTACCCACTGTATGGTTATAATTTTATTATACGTAGTCTAGGTTACTATGAGTAGTCAATATGTCAATAATAATCTGTTTAAA
>NJDD01007403.1:174467-189128 GCA_002245505.1 Calephelis nemesis
CTATATTTTGGTTACTCCTAAGTGAACCGATTTAGCTGAAAATTGATAGGAAGGAAACTTAGAACCAGAAGACTATGATACTTTTTACCCCGTTAGTTTGCGAGGAAACGGGTGGTCAGAAAATTCGTCGGAAGAGACAGTTATTTTTGAAATAAAAATATTGCAATTTCAATTGTATTCTTGAAAAATTAACGTATTTCATATGCGAATGGAATGTAAGAAATTCAAGTTTCTGAAAGTAACTAATAGACATTAGAGATGGAATTTGTTAGGTATATAAAAAGTCAATGCCACTTGTCGTTGTAACTTCATAACTAAAGAACGGGCTCACCTATCCAAACCAAATGTTTAGACTTTATTTCAACTATTTAGTAGATGGTTTATGTGAAGTTTACATAAAATGGGTGAAGCGGTTCTTCATTTATCAGTTTTTGTAACAAATGAACTCAATTCATGGCGGATCGTTTCGTTAATGAGTATTTTTCTGTCAAATTAAAACTTTTTTTAGATGGAGATTATGCTGTCATATTTAATCTTTTTCGAATTGCTTTTTTTTGTTTTGTTATGTTATGTCAGTCTTGCGGTCATATATGTAGCAAAGTACGTACCGGGCCGCTAGTACTGTATAATAAATCTTCATAATATATAATAATATATAATCTTCATAATCATAAAAAAAATGTTGCAACAACCACCGCCAAATTCTATCTTTAATGTAGCTAGGGACCGTCTCGACTACGGAAGCTTACAAATAAAATATTTCATCATAATCGATCCGCTCTTTTAGAAGGTATGATGCCATAGACACATACCCACGCAGGCACGCCATTATAACAAACACTTCTTTCATCCATTTTTCGTTTTTTTGGTCCGGGCTCCTTTGCAATATAGACCATCTGCCTGCCTTGCAAGGCAGCCCGTTAAAGGCGAGCATAGGCTTACCGTCACTATCACGGTGACATCTGATTCGGTGGTAGAGTTTCGCAGCGACTCTCCCGGATTGGTAGCACCGCCCTACCCATTCCTGCCACCATAACGTCATGACTTGTTCCGATTCGGAGGGTAAGGTAGCCGGTAAACTTACTTTTGCTCGAGGTTTAACATCCCGACCTCAGGTTGGCAACGCACGCACCATCACCACCTTTGGTGTCTCTAGGCGGCGAGAATTTCTTACCATCAGGTAATCCGTCTGCTTGTTTGCCTTCCAGTATCATATAAAACAAAACTTTTTATGGTAAAATTCAAACAAACAAGATTTAGAACACTTAAACAAAAATTATATTGCAATTGAAACCAGAGAACCGTTCCCCTATAATTTAATATAAATAATCCCATATTTCTCCGCTGCCACTTATAGAGGAATGTCGTGCAGGGGTCGAAAACAATAAGCTCGGTAATTTTATAGAGCTGCTTTTCTTTTATAAATCGTCAAGTTGATATAAACAGTATAAACATTTTTATTCCATCATATGTAGGTATCTTCCATATCTCTGTAACAAGACAAATAAAACAAGGACACCCACGGCTAGCCGACGACCCAGAAAGTGATAGGTGGCAAGCCTATCGCCTACCGTGCACATTTCTAATCCCTAACAACTTAGTTTTTATTAGGAAATTGATAAAACACATTTTGTTGCCTAACCTGGGGATCGAAACCGGGACCTCATGAAGTCAAGTCCATCAACCGGGACGCTCGACCACAGGTCAGTTATACAAATTAAGTAATACAAAATCGAGTAAAGTAATTAAATCAACTCAAATTGACTGGTTAACTTTTAATAAATTATATATTTTTAGCTTAGTCGTAAGTGATGTAAGAGTCTTAAAATCCCCGCGCAAATACCCAGTCCCTTTTGGTATTTTTAAAGAACGTGTTTTTCTGATCTTCTAGATCTTGTAGAACAAGTGTAAGTCCAATCCTTTTTTTTAAATTTATTTCTTTATTAAATTCAAATTCAAAATAGATTTAGTTACATAGATCTATACAAAAATCTTCTAACGCGTCTATATAATTCTAAAAACTACCACCGGATAGGAACTCGGCCACTCACTGAGAAGATCCGGCGAAATAAAATTCAGCGGGCTTGTCTTTTTTGTTATAAATCTAATTTACAAAACTTTACAATTATTATTCCATTACTATTCAAAAAAGAGCAAAACATAGTTGTACTCGGAATCCATCTATTTACCTATTTCGTCATAATTACTAC
The DNA here is from genome assembly GCA_002245505.1 of Calephelis nemesis. Lineage (NCBI taxonomy): Eukaryota > Metazoa > Arthropoda > Insecta > Lepidoptera > Riodinidae > Calephelis > Calephelis nemesis. Next base: position 176,678 of record NJDD01007403.1, read on the forward strand.
ATTTCTGAACATATTTCGATACTTTTATGAATTGTCGTTTCAATCTTAAGACCATAATAGTACAATTGAGCGCAGAGAAACTACAACAAGCGACTCCAACTATTTCATTGGGTACCACGTCGCGATTTGATAATTATTTTTTTAATGGGTCCGAAATGGTCCACATAGGTTTTATCAACATCCTGCTAGTAGTTTTTGAATTACGCCTAATCATATATCGGTATTTTTTTCATCATGATAAAATTAACATGGCGGTCTCTCGGAATCATGAAATATAAGATTAATATTATTAAATAATGTATAATATAAAGATATCCTAAAATTAAGCATCAAAATCGGTTGACTGTTGGTCGAATTGTCGCGTCATAAATATACAAAAAAAATGAAAGAAAAACTGCGTGTGTATTTATGTACACGCGTTAGAAGTTATACTTCTTCGCCGTAATAAGATAAAAATCTTTTTAAAAATTTGATCTTTTGCCTTTTTTTAGATTTGTAGACAAAATGACACTAACCATAGAAATAAAGAAAAATTGTGAATACAGTTGTTAGTTCTCACGCAAACATACGTAGATGTCCTTACTTTTACTTTGTTGGTACCTTTTTTGAAAAACTAAAATGTTATCTATAGCTAACTTCATTATGTTGGTTTTTCGTGACGGTGTGCTCGCGCATTGTAAAAATTTACCCTCATCATTTTTTCCTAACGCGCCAAAAGAAGTATAACTTCAAAAATATAGTCGAATTGGGAACCTCCTGGTTTTTCGAAAAGGTAAAAATTGTCTCTAAGTAATTTTTTAAATTCAATCACGACTACATAGTGTCTGTTCAAATGTAAAAAATGTTCAAATCAAACAGTGTTCGTCAAGCTAGTGTTTGTTGAGTCGATTCCTGTTACTCTTACCGCCTAATTGTGGCTCTAAAAATTGTGAAATATCGCCGTATTTCAATAAACATCTCAAAGAAAATAGTTTATTTAGCTTGAAACTAAACACTTTCACTGACTTAGACAAATAGGGAAGTAAAACGTTAGAAAAATTATGTCTGCATACCCATATAACGGTTGAAATCGTTAAAAGAAGTATCTTCACGCCCATATGTCCAAAGAGGGAGGCAGAGACACAACCATGACACCCACGACTAGCCGACCAAGTCCCACAATGTGATAGGTGGCGAGCCTATTGCCAACCGGGCACATATCCAATCCCGGGCAACATTATTTTTATTGGAAAAATATTGAAAATATATAGTTTCTAATTTTTTTGTCCACCAGTTTCTAATGTTTTTCTTAACCAGCGTCCTCCAGAAGTCAAGTTCGAAGCTAGATCCCTAGACTACAGAAACTATCATGGTAATATAAGTTCTCACGTTGGGAAACACTTCAAATTATATTATGATCAATCGAGTTTACCGTTAAGTGTGAAATTTAGCTAAATGAACAAACGCATTGTGGTGTTGAATAAAATAAGAAAAATATACTGCATAAAATAAAGGAGGTAATAGCCACTCTCTAAACTCCCAAGAATCCGAATCGTCGATCCCTCAATCTTCAAGCCGAGGGTAGATCATTCCTCCTTTCATAATCGTTCACCGCATACCTAACCGTTAAATACAGGAGGCTATAAAGTTGTATAAAACCATAAATAATCACCCTGTATTCGGTTATACTTGGACGTTTGGAATTCCACGGAGGGTTGCAAGTAATTTTGAACACACTTTGTGTGTATTTAATTGCATTTTTTCTTATTTCATATTTCGAGTGTGACTTGTTTTCGACTTAATTGGATTTTATTTGCAAAATCCACTTGTAGATAAATCATATACAGTTTTAATATAATCTGTAGACAAATTGATACAATATATCATCGTAAGAACTATAATTGTGAAACTAGTTTTAGTTATATTAATACCTAACATACCGATTTTTTTTTCAATTACATAGAAATTGTTAAAAAAAGTATCTTCACGCCCAAAAATTTAATTTTAAAAATAAGTTGTTAAAAAAAATAAAAAAAAATGGCAAATATGTCATAGGTTAACAATACTGTTAAATATAATCTATATTCTCCCCGTGTTGGTCCGGGCTACTTTGTAGAATAGACCATCTGCCTTTCTGCCAATCAGGTCGTAAAAGGCAAGCATAGGCTTTCTGTCACTAACACCATGACATTCTACTAGGTGGTGGATGTTTCGCTGCGTCTCGCCCGGATTGGTACCACCGCCTTACCTATTACTGCCACCACAAATAGTTTGTTCTAGGCCTAGCATCCCGGCCTCAGGTTGGCAATGTACCATTACCACCTTTGGTGTCTCTAGGGAGCGTGTAAAGAAAGTGTTGGTGTTAAGATGCGAAAGGGCATGCTCTGCTGGTTCGGTCATGTGGAAAGAATGACAGATGAAAGATTGACAAAGCAGATATACAATGCGAATGTGAATGGATGTAGGTACCCGGGGAGACCAAGGCTGACATTTCACGATCAAATCAATCGGATATTATCCGAGGGTGGTGTCAAGAGTCTCCGAAACCGGCGTGTTTGTATGAAAAGGGTAATGAATGTGAAGGAAGCAAGACAGGTTTGTCAGGATCGTGAGGTCTGGCACTCGATACTCTCTGCCTACCCCGTAAGGGACTTGGCGTGAATATATGTATGTATGTATGTAGGGAGCGTGTATTCTTACTATCAGAAAATCTGTCTGCTTGTTTGCCTTCCATTATCATAAAAAATAAGTTTATTTAGATACAGGTATAACTTTCGTAAAAGGCAACAATGGTATAAATACTTGTCACAAGGCGGCCATACGGCCATGCGACAGCGGCCACATTTGTCACGCGATTCAACCGCACCAGTGGCCTATCTGTCATGTGCTCTTGAATTACTAGATGCTACAAAGACGTGAAATAGCGCAGATGCAAAACTCCTTTAATGATTTAATTTTAACCTAACAGACTTTCTGTGTTCTATGAGTGTTTTATTTATTATATACTATTAAGAACATATGCTTGTCACATAATTTTATTTGCTACTCGCTGCCCGCCCCGACTTCGCACGCTTTTCTCTTCAACCACTTTATCAATTAAAAAATCGCATCAAAATCCGTTGCGTAGTTTTAAAGATTTAAGCATACCATGGGACATAGGGAAAAAGGAAGCGACTTTGTTTAATACTATGTAGTGATAGGTTATAAGTATAGATATGCTATTCAACAGAGACACATTTGTCACGCGACTGAACCGCACCTGTGATCCATGTGTGATACGAGTATGCTCTTGAGTAGCTAAATGCGTCAAGGACATAACGCAGACACAAAATTAATTTATTTTGTTACAATTAGTAATTTTGATAGTTCTTTGAATATTCTATTAATTCACACTTTCTATCCTTATCCTTTGTTATATTTAACTCCATTTCTATTTTTAATTCAAAAACTTGCACTGTTTAACTTATATCAAGCAATGTTTGTTTTAAATCAATGAAATTAGTCACCCGGTTTTGCTTTTACAATTCTGATTTTTTTTATGATATTAGAAGGCAAACAAGCAGACAGATTTCCTCAGGGTAAGAAATTCATCCCACCTAGATAAACCAAAGCTGGTAATAGTGCATTGAGTTGAGCCTCGAGCAAAAGTAAATTTACCGGCTACCCTAACCTCCCAACCGAAACACGTCCAGGGCAAGCGCTGACGTTATGCGGCAGGAATAAATAAGGCGGTTGTCAAACTGGGCGAGCCGCTGCGAAGTTCTACCACCTAATCAGAGGTCACGGTGTTAGTAACAGTAAGCCTATGCTCGCCTTTTACGAGCTTCCTGATAGGAATTCAGGTGGTTTATCTGCAAAGGAGCCCGAACCAACACGGGGAAAAATTGACAATTATTTTTTTTTGACGTCTTGAATTAGGTTGCGGCTCGGAGTCACTCATGAAAAAGTGTAACGCCCGGTAACGTTACAAAGAGTCACCGAACGAGAGAGAGGCCCGCCGGAGCGGCGAATGCCTTGCGTCCCTCTCCCACTCTTTAATAATATTCATATCAATTAATATTCTACCGAGAAAAAGACGTTGTCACGTAAAATCTTCATCCGTAGAACCGACTTTACAGGGAACCATTTTTTTAAATATAACAACATACCAGTATAGCAAATAGTGTCTAGAGGAAACTGTTGTATCTTACTATCAGGCGACCAGTTTGACTATTTTACACCTTGAAAAAATAAACAACGGTAAATGTTACCTCCCACATCTACATCAGCTTAATCTATGTCCTTTCTCAAGCAGGCGTCTGTTAGGTAGCTGATTATTGGCCGTTCCACCGGTCGCAAGTGTTGGCTTAAAATATAACAGAATATTACCGGCCGCATGCCGAATATTATCCGTCATTACCGTGGTAATAGTTCGAGTGGGAACTGCCTTCCCCTTATCCACTTGTAGTTTCTATTATTTTTGTGGATAGTTTACTTAGATGATTTGATTATACGCAATGGGAAATTTTATGTTAAATTTTCAGTATGAAGTGTATAATAGATTTTTGTAAGCGGTAAAAAAATAGAACTTTACGCCCATATCCCCGAAGGGGTAGGCAGAGGCACAACCAGGACACCCACGTCTAGCCGAAGACACTAAGTCCCCCAATGTGATAGGCGGCAAGCCTATCGTCAACCAGGCACATTGTTATATATAGAGAAGCTGTAATGTTATAGATAAAGCTGAAGTTTTGAATGCACATGTATATTGAATGACAACGCAAGCTTATTGAGATAAAGCCGATTTCATAATACAATCGGAATGCCATAAGCAAATCTTGTTATTACCATATTCATAATTGATACTTTTTGAATAGTTATCGCCTCTGTGGTCTAGCGGTCCGGGTGTTGGACCTGACTGCATGAGGTCTCGGGTTCGAATCCCAGGTCGGCCAACAAAAAGAAAATTAGATTTTTCCAATTTTCTAATAAAAAAAATGTTGGTCGGGATTGGAAATGTGCCCGGTTGGCGATAGGCTTGCCACCTATCACATTATGGGACTTAGTTGAGTGCCCTGGTTGTGCCTCTGCCTACCTCTTCGGGGATATGGGCGTGAAGATACTTTTTTTTCTGAATAGTACTTCTTTTTAAGTTTACTCTTATAAATAAAAGCTTCTCACAGAACTTTTTTAGGGTTATTAGTCAATACATGTTTGAATTTAATAAGTTTTTATTACTAGGTGGAAGAGTTTCGTAGCGTCTCAGCCACCACCACCACCTTCCTGTTGCCAAAATGTCAGTGCTTGCTGTTGATGTTCGGAAGTTAAGGCAGCCGGTAAAGTTACTTTTGCTCGAGGCCTAACGTCCCTTGCTCAGATTGGCAACGCATCATTACTACCTTTGGTGTTTCTAAGCGATGTGAATTTTTTATCACAAGAAAACACGTCTGCTTGTTTGTTCAAAAATAAATCAAGAATCATCATCGAGTCGAGTTGGTCTAGAGGTAAGCGTACATCTCTCCACCAACCAACCGCGACGCTTGAGTTCGATTCCCAACGGGGCCCAGGCGTTTGTGTGATGCATACATAATACATAAATTTAAATATACATTTCCAGTCTGATGGTTAATTAAAATTTTTAATTAGGCTAAATTCAATTTATGTAGTTTGTCCAAACGTGTCTGTGTTTTTGTGTATGTGCCCATAGACACCAAAAATGTTAACCAAAAGTAAAGTAAAGTACCTTCACGCAAATATCCCCGAAGAGGTAGGCAGAGGCACAACCAGAGCACCCACGACTAGCCGAAGACACGAGGTCCCATAATGTGATAGGTGGCAAGCCTATCGCCAACCGGGCACATTTCCGATCCCGACCAACATTTTATTTTTATTAGAAAATTGGAAAAATCCGATTTTCTTTTTGTTGGCCGACCCGGAATTCGAACCCGGGACCTCAAATGTTAACCAAATCTTTGATTTTTTGGGATTATTCTATTCTTAATATAAATATTTAATTCTTAGCTATTCACAAATAAAACATTTGGTACACAGCTCGATTATTAGCAGGATATTCATCTCTTTTGCATCTTATTTTGCATATGAAGATATTAAACTTTTTCATAAAACTATAACATTGACGTCTCTAAAAGGCCTTCATCATAACGTACGTACGATTGCTCCCCAGTGCTCAGCCGCAGTCATTTCACGTATCTATCACAATTAACATTTGCATCATAATAACGCGGCTGTGTCCTGATGGAGTTCACCAGTTAGTAGAAAACGCGACCCCTTTTAGATCAACCTGCGTAGAAATTCGCGTAGCTGAATTTTGCAATGACGTAATATAACTGTGACCGTCATATGTTTTTCGATTTTAAAAAGCTGTAATTGAATTTCACTAACTGCCGAAGAAGAAGCTGTTTTTTGCGATTGCAACAAAGTCCATACTAATTTTTATAAAAGGAAGCGAAGATGAAAAAATCGACAGTATCCGAAGTCGGTGCCCAGTGGAACACAAATTAAATATTTTAGCTGTCGTATTTAATATGATCCACTTCCCAGTTACTGATTAAAGTGACATTTGGAATGCATGTGTAAATCAAATGACAATATAAAATTGTAATGAGTTAAAGCTGACCTAATAAGTGAACCAGAATATGGCCATAGGAACCAGAATATGGCCATAGGAACTCCTATGTAATTTAATTATTTTAATGTAATCCAATAATTTATAACTAAAAAACTGATTTTGTTTTGACAACTGCTATTTCCTTGAAAAAATAAAAAACTTTACGCAATTTTTTTATGGTATTGGACGGCAAAACAGCAGATGGATTTGCTGATAGTAAAACATTCACGCGGCCTAGAGACATCAAAGGTGATAATAGTGCGTTAGCAACCTGAGGCCGGGATGTTGGGTCCCGAGCAGAAAAAAGTTTACCTGATACCTTATCTTCCCAAAAGGAACACGTTAACGGCAAACATTTTGACTTTACAGCGGCAAGAATATATAAGGCGGTGGTACCAATCCCGGCGACTCACTGCGAAACCGGAAATGCAGACACCTCAAACCACACAAATGCCTGCCCCCTTCGAGAATAGAAGCCGAGTCTTGCGGTTGATCGGAGTAGTTAGGCGTGTATGCTAGTCACTCAACGAACGCGCTTATTATATTATTACATCTTATTGCTAATTATATATTTAGATCAATTTGTATAGAAAACAAAACCGTGATGGAGATCACTTTCTATCAAGTTGACGGCTAACTGATCTGTTGTTTTTTTGTTTATTAGGTTACAAAACGTATTTACAACTTATATAAAACATATTAAATTAATCCTTATGAAATAAACATTTTCTAAGCTGACCTCTTCTGGATGTAAACACAATATGCTAAATAAATAAATAATAACCATTCCTAATCCTAAATAAAATTTCAATATTCTCATGTAACAAAACAATTTTTTAAAACTGCTTTTGATTGAGGGTAGGAAACCACTGAAGATATCCTAGTTAGTACATTGGTTAACGGTTTTTGCAATTCGATAGTCAAGCGAATGTTGTTATTAATTAGTTAAGCGAATGTTGTTAATAACTGTTCATCTCATTAAAAAGATATAATTATGTCATCAAATACGAGAATAATAGTTCCTGTAAAATTCAGCAGCGTCCATCTACACTGAGAGAGTTATTACCACGTTAGTGCTCACAAGCGCGCAAGTTAACGACGTCATTAAAGCATATGATTGTGTTACCTGCTCCCCCCCCCACTATATCTGTGTGTTATTAATCTGTGGATTACAGTATGAACCTATTTACAAACTGACATGTTACCGAGTGGTCCAGCTACCATAGTTTAAGGCGTTATACGTCCAAAAAAAGTCGTTTACGTCCCAAATATGCTAAATCTTCTTCATATATCTTTAAAACCGTCTCTTTACCTTTATCTTTGACCGCATCGTTGGTCGAGTGGCTAGCGTACACGCCTAAGTACACCGACTAGCCACGAGGCTCGGGTCCGATTCCCGACGGGGGCAGGCATTTGTGTGATGAACATTTAGATGTCTGCATTTCCGGGTCTGGGTGTTTATTAAATTTATTCTAATATCTATTTAAGTATTTTTATGTATTAGTATCGTTGACTAACCCCCATAACACAAGCATATAATTTGCTTATTTTGGGGTTAGATTCAATTTGTGTAACTTGTCCAGGGATATTTATAATTTATTATTAAAACCACATTTTAAGGATGGACAAAAAGTTTTTATATGTACTAACAGTTTTAAAAAAGTTTTAGGTAAGTGTAGAGACTGAAACACGATTCAACGAAATATGATTTGATAAAAATAATTGAAAACTTTCACAATAAAACACACACACACACACAGCACACAGAATGTCTGTATTTCCTTTCTTGGAAATAACTAATTAAATCACTTTTATATTAAAGATATGTTTGCGGAAATTAATATGGTCAATCTCATAATTCTTTGAATTTAGTATGTTTTCAGCGACTTTTCAATAGAAATTAAAATACATGTATTATTAATTTATCATAATTATATTTGCAGTACGCGCTCGCTGCAGATGTATTCTTGTTAAATATACAGTGATGATATATTTTCATTTATTTTTAGAAATGAGACCATCTCGAATTTACGGCTTTTTCAATTATTTTTTTTCAAATCGGGTCACAAACGACTGAAAATTCGATTAATGTACTATAAATTTAGGTTTCGAACACAAAAGTCATAATTTTCTCAAAGTCGATTAAAATGTACACAAAAGCAATTATGAAAGTAAAGGCAATAAGATTTCAGAATACGAGTATTTAGAAGATTAATATGCTATTAATCATATTTAAAGCCACGTGAGTTTTCATAGCGTCCACGGCAACTTACATGCCAAAAACGGTTAGCGCAAGCCTGATGTAAATAATTGATACGCATTAATAATGTTTTATCTAAATGAATAAGGTTTTTGAAAAACATACGTTACTTCTAAGATTTTAAATTAAAATAGAAAAGCTGACAGGCAAGACAAATAAAGCTATTCAGAAGTTTTTGCTAAGTACTGTTTCTTTCTTTCTTTAGGTTTTTGCCAACTAGAACTTTGCATCAAATTTACCAAAATCAGGATTCAATTATAATTAGTCATAAGTCGTCAATAAGTCATGTCAGGGTCTTGAGTAAAGCGGTAGCCTCATTACTCAAGCTCTTGTAGTAAGATTTGGCAGCAACGAGGAAACATACGAAACTCTCATTTCTTCATGATTATTTCATTTGTGCACTTTCACTGAACAAAATTGTACAAAATGCCACCAAAATTCACTAATTTCGTTCAATGTACACACAAAATTCAATAATTATGAAAAAACTTCGACCATATTTTCTCTCGATGGCGCCAAAACTCGTAAGTACTGTTAAGGACGTTCTAGGCGGCTATAAACACTGGTTACAAACATTTTCATCCATCCGACTGGACCGTAGGTTTAATCCAAATTTAATAATAATCGGAAGGTGTAAAAAAAGTTTCATATAAGGTAATCTTTTTTGAAAAAAAAGTATCTTCACGCCCATATCCCCGAATAGGTAGGCAGAGGTACAACCAAGGCACCCACGACTAGCCGAAGACACTAAGTCCCACAATGTGATAGGTGGCAAGCCTATCGCCAACCGGGCACATTTCTAATCCCAACCATCATTTTGTAATTAGAAAATTGGAAAAATCTAATTTTCTTTTTGTTGGCCGACCTGGGAATCGAATCCGGGACCTCACGCAGTCAAGCCAAAAACCCGGAACGCTAGACCACAGAGGCGATAATGGAATGGATGGCTTTTTTGGAAGGTGTAATTATAAGCATTTGGAATCCCTATTATTATCATCGATTAAAGCGCCAGGTTTTTTTATTGATTTCACTATACTATGTGATGTTAACCTCTAAAGAAGAAACTTCTCTATCCGTTTTATAAAAATGTCAAAATACTTACGTAGACTTGGCTCACGAGGTTACCAATTTGTAGAATGTTGACTCAACAGCAACTGTCCCGACAGTCGTTTCATTAAACAATTTTTTAGAAAAGAATATCGTTGATATGATATTCAATAAGATAAGATAGATATTATGATATTCAATAAGAGTATCGCTGCATTCGTAGATAAGGATTATATTCAAAGCAAACATGTTGAGGATGCACGACACCACATTTTGTAACAATGCCTTACTTAAGCACCGCCACTGGTCCCATCATCAACATGGAATTGTTATTTTTTCTTTTCTTCATGATAGTCATCTGTAAGCCGATTTCCCGGCTACCTTCAACACCAAACACTATCATGGCTGTATATCAAACACTAGAATATCATAGCTTTTAATGCAGTGTAAAATGTCACCATAACATTTATGGCAGTATAAAATACTACTGTAACATTTATGTCAGTATGAAATGCTATTCTAACATTAATAGCAGTATAACATGCTATTATAACATTTATGGCAGTATGAAATGTTATTATAACATTTATAGCAGTATAACATGCTATTATAACATTTATGGCAGTATGAAATGTTATTATAACATTTATGGTAGTGGGAATATTATAATAACATTTATGACGGTAGAAAATGCAAAAATGTATGTGAATTGAGTCAGAGGCATTCTGGTTTAAATAAACGAATATCGAAATGTTTAAATGCAATAAAATCGAAAACATAAAAATAAATAAATTTGAAAAGCATAAGTGCATTCGTTGCGTGCGGCCGGTACTCACAGGCTATCTATGAAAATTCAATTTGGGCGCTTTTTGTCCCTTACTGTACAATGCGCGCTATGTAGATGAGTATTTGCATTGCACGCCGGGCAATCTGCAATGCAAACTCGCATATTACATAAGTGATACACCCGCTTACAATCAAAATCCGTGCGTACACTTTTCATGGTTTGCAGACATAGCACGGACATATTTTTGCGTTTTCGATTAGATGAATCAACTATCAACCTTCACTTTGTTGGGAATAGACTAAAAAATGAAAGCTTAAAAGGCAATTTCATTTTTGAAATCTGTATCCGGCATTATAAAAAGTAAAGGATGGGTAAAAAAACAATATTAAAGGCTTATTAAATTAATAAAATAAATAAAAATTAAAGGCATATTAAAAATTTCGTTTTATTACAACGTTGCTTATGTTTTTGAAGTGAAACTTCTTTGGAATCGTTGTGATTTCAAAACGGGTGCAACAGAAAAACGACAGGTAAGAGACACAAATGTATATTCATCTCATTCTTTTGTCGATTTACTGAAGTTTCACTTCTATCGTGTGTGAATCGCACACACACCTTTTTTTCTTATAATAATGTAACAGCATGATGGCCATCTTTTTGTATTTCTACCTTGAAATTGTAAACGCAAGTTAAACCTAACTGTAAATACCTAATAGGGCAAGTTTTTGCATAGATTTACTAAACAATCGCATTAACTTTTTTAAACAACTTTGACAAAAAGGAGGTTCTATGTACAACTCCTACATTTTTTTAGGTATGGTACTCGATTAATTTTTATTATTTGAAAGAGTGTAATTCTGACGTAATCCCATTGTCACTAAGCCCGAATCTAATTATGGAGTTCTAGAGAAATAAAGAAAAATACTTTATTTTTGTATACCCAGATGACTTACTTATGACATTGAAGTCATTTTTTTTGCACTTTTCCAGAGGTTATAAGCGGTCGAAAAATATCATAGTTAACTGTATTAACTCATTATTAACTCATTCGTAAGCTACGTTGACAATAGTTATTACAGTCTTGTCTAGTCTTAAAATTTTACTCCAATGAGTAAAGTAAACTTACGAAAACTAACACATTCACAGTTTCATTTAAGTAGGTAATCTATTTTTGTCCGATAGAAAACGTCATTTCTGAGAACAAGCTTTCGATAATACTTCGAAACTGAAAATATTCGTGCTAGAGGTCCTGTAGTAGTTTGTGTTGATTGATTTTCAATCGTTTATGTTTTTTTCGAGTTGGAAGTGAAATTAAATGCACGTTTCCATTTATTTTTCTAGCCCAGTGAAGAAGGGTTTGATTTAATTTTTGTGTATGTAGTCTATGTAATGTTTTACAATCTTTGAGAGAGAGAGAGAAACTACTCTCATCTATCAACAGTAATTTCTAGACTAACGAACAAGTCTTTTTTTTATGACATTGGAAGGCAAACAAGCAGACGGGTTTCCTGATGGTAAGAAATTCCCGATGCCTAGAGACACCAAAGGTGGTAATAGTGTATTGCCAATCAGAGGCCGGGATGTTAGGCCTCGAGCAAAAATAAGTTTACCGGCTACCTTACCCTCCGAACGGGAACACGTCATGACGTTATGGCGGCAGAAATATTTAAGGCGGTGGTACCAATCCGGGTGAGTCGCTGCGAAACTCTACCACCTAGCTCTTACTGCAGGCTCTTCTGGAAGGAATAGGTTGGGCGGTAAATCCCAACCT
>NJDD01007407.1:6071-21573 GCA_002245505.1 Calephelis nemesis
CGTGCTCCGTGTTCGGCCTCGACCTGGAGCGTCCGCCGCCGCTGCCCCCGCCGCGTGCCTACACCGTGGCGCACGGTGTCAAGCTCGGGTACCCGCAGCAGCGTCGCGTCACCACCGACTGGGACGCCGGCCCGCTGCGTCTGCGTGCCGGCGACACCGTGCTAGCACTCGGCGCTGCAAGGCGTGGCCACGTCACCGTGCAGGTACACACCACTGTTGATATACATAGAGTAGCAGGAGCTTCCAAGTTATAGCCTGGACAGTTGCTGTATAATCAGCAAAGGGCCAGGTATGGCATATGAAACACCGTAATAGATGAAACGCTAAAGGAAGCAAGTGTGAGTAAATAAAAATAAAGTAAATTATTTTCGAATGACAAATCAAAATACAGCAGGTCCCTAATAGTTAGCGATCATAGTCTTTGGCATCTTTGTTGGTACGGGGCTCTTTTAAAAGATTGGGTACTTAGGAAGGACAAATGCATTCTTGGCAACCAGTTCAATACTTACGTTTTTATGTTTCTGGCAAGATTACTACTGACTGTAAATAGTAGATTGAGAGTCTGACTCACCTTGATAAAAGCTCACAATGTTATGCTGCAACCCTGACCACCATTGATGTCTATTCATCTTGCAGCCTTTTAAAAATTACCTATTTTTTGAATAAAAATGTTAAAATGAATCAAATTAGTTAGGTATCAGCTCAGCCAGTGTCAAAATGGTCTAAGTCTCATGTAACAACTTGGATCACCTATAATCAATATGTATACGTGTGCGCGTGTGTACCAGGTGGGAGGTCGCACGCTGCCGGTCCCGCACGCGGTGCTGGCCCCGCCCCGCGCGCCGCGCCCCGCGCCGCCCCCACCGCCCGCACCCGCCTGACCACCGCCGCCGCTACCATCACTCAACGAACTGAACACTTCTGTAACACCTACATCTGAAAATCTTATTCAGAGCTGAATCTCCCCGGTCGAAGTGATAGTATGGTTTTCTCAATTGTCTGCCGAAATTAGGGAAAAAAAATTTCAGCTCACCACGAATTTGGGAATTCAATCATCAAGTCATAGGAAACTTAAAGGTCATCTTTAAAATTAGATAGTAAAATTGCGGCTCTAAAATAAGTGACAGCAAATTTAAACTAACATTTCCTGAAAATACATACGTATAGTTAGCGCTCGGATAAGTATAATATACCCGACACTCAAAATATTTTTTAAAGCGAATTGACTAAATCACTTTTTATAAAATAGCTTACTGAGCTTCGACTTTTAATTCGATTGCCAAAAAAACTCCTCATTTCAATTATAATTTGGTATTCTCCTTATAACTTTCAAGTCCCGCATAATTTTAAAGTGATTCTTTCCACTTGCTTAGGAGTAGACAATGTAAGTATCATCTAGCCTAAGTAAAAGTTTAGGCAAGATTTATTTAAAGAATAGTACGTTATAATATGGAAATGAACTAATCACAAAACATTAGCTAACGGATAATGAACAAGGTTTAAAACATTTGGTCACCAAACGGTGTTGCATAAAATCATCACAAACCTACACAAATGACAATAACATAAGTAGTATAGGTATAGTAATATTTATGGTGCCTTATTCTCGAGTTACGTTGTATATATAATAATAATAAGTAGAAGTTTAGTCGTAGTCGGTATCAATACGTGTTTAGTAGCCTGAACATCGTACATAGTCTAGAGTCTGAACGAGTTTTTGCACCCGCCATTTACCAGTGGTAAATGTGGTGTACTTATTCGTATTACTATTTTTTAAGAAACTTTCCTAGCTTACCTACATAAGAGATAACAATCTCAGTAATATAAATGGTTGTGTGTTAGAAATAGTTAATGAAATATTCATGCTGTGTTGTGGGTTCTTCTACTGATGGTCAACCATGTGTTTAATTTAACTTAGAATGATTACTAATCTTTTTAAGTTACACTTTTGATAAGGTGCCTAATTAAGATAGTCGAGATTAAGCTGTTTTTCAATGAAAGTCGTTATGCTATTTATTCCTTTCTTGGCAATGTACTTCATCTGTTCAGAGTTTAATACATCATTCAAACTAACGAATTTAGACATATTAAAATATTTATCACAGAAAATAACAGTTGTTAAACCGTGATGCCTATGCTGTATCTTGGTGTAGCACTTTCAAAGATTTTACTGAGTAAATATCAATTATAATTTCTATTTAAATGATACGAGTTCAAAGTCTTGTACACACACGTGTCAAAATTATGTAGAAAATTATAAGTACTTAGTTATAAATAAACTTGCAACTGGAAAATCGCAGCTAGTTCCTCTGCTCTTACTTTGTATTTACATGTAATAGAACAATTATTATTAGGCTGTAAACAGGAATCGGACTATTAAATTATAAAAACAAAACAGTCTCGACGTTCTAGTAATTAGTGCATCCAAACAAGTCTTTCAAAATACTCTTTAGTTTTAATATGTATAACAGTATAGATTATATAAAAACAAGCACTGTCCATACTAATTATAGTAGAAGAATACCAACCACAGCTTTGAGCAAGACCAGCTATAGGAATCAAAAAAATACACCTAGTACTATGTTTTTATTTTTAAGTTAAAATCCAACTAAGCTTTTAAGTGGTCTATAGCTGTTCATGTAATGGTATAGAAGGACCCATCACGGCTTGACATCATGTTTCCATATAGATTATAATGTAGAGTGCTTGCCAGATAAGTCTGCGCGCGGAAAAGTTAAAACTATTTTGACTTTCACGCGCAGACTTATTTGGCGCGCACTATAACCGCGCAGTATTCTGTTAACCGCCCACATGCTTCTGTTACCATACTGTCGACTCTCTCGGAGACTCGCACTCTACAAACTGTACAACTAATTTCTTGTAATTAACGATAGACTTTATTTACATTGAAGCACTGATATACTTAACATATCTGAAAATTGAAAGATATGTGTACAAATAAATTATGACAATAAGTTTATACTTAGTGAATAAGATTTAGATTTAGTTTGAAACCTATTATTCTCTTAACGAAGGTAGCTCCTGGCTTCCAGACCAAACGGGTTCTAATAGACAATGTAATATTTGACAGCAAATATCACAACAGGTAAATGCTATTTTTTGACTCGACGTAGACAAGTATTAATTACTCACTACGAATACTCACGTAGACGCACTACGAATAGCAGGTACAAGTTGTCTTTGGTATCAAAACGTTGAGTTTAGTAGTTAGTCTAAACACCTATTACAAATAGTCCAGAGTCAGACTGGGTTTCTGTACGCGCCATCAGTAAATGTTCGGATCGCAGTAAGCCTTGATACGTTGCTGATATAAATATATACCGAAAAAAATATTCTGTTTTCACATCTAGCTGAATATAAAATACATTCTTGTTTTTTGTAATAATATTTTAAATGATATTTGATCTTCTATCATAGTATAACATGTTATTGGCAATAAATTTCTTCCTGTACTATTTCAAAGATTTTACAGTAGTTTTTACTTCTATCAAAATTATATATTCACTATTAACAAAAATATTTAAATGGCACATTCTTATATTATATTCCGAACCAAGCATCTCATTTCCCTCCAACTTTCAAGAGTAAGGATTTGGCTAACATCTGAGCCAAACGCCTGCGAAGTAACGCAAAGTGTGACATACCCAGTGGTGGAGACGTATTGGAGGTACCTTCTACATCTCCTATCAGCGCTTATGAGAAAGAATATCATGAACTTGCCAACATGAGTCTGATTTTATACTTGTATTTAATGTTATATTAAGGAAAATAAAAACAATCCGAAGTCTTTGTGTTTTTTATTAATTCATACACAAAATATTTTTGGAATGTGTAGAAGCTGTTTCGACGAAAGGCACACACAGTAAAATAAAACTATTAAGAAGTTTCTCTAAACTCGATTTCATAAATATATACAAATTTATATATTCTCAACTTCATAAATCTGTTTATATTGAGATATTTTATTATTACTTATATTTCTATAAAAAAGCGGTAATAATAACAATATCGATTAGAAATATCACTGTTTTAAGCAAATAAAAAAGGGTAGTAATTACAATGTATTTTCAGTTCTGTCATTCTTATTATTAAATTTAATTAAAGTAATATTTCTTTCAGTTCCTGCTGTGTATGCCCGACGTCGATATTAACCTACAAACATATACAATGTACAAATAATTCGAGCAAAATTAGCTGTGTTTCACACAGGATTAGACAATATCAAACATTTCATTAAAATATCGCAAGACAAACTTCAATAGAAAACTACCTTACATTTATAATACCGATTCTCTCTCAATATAATATTAAAATGCATTTATATAGATATATAAAGACCAACTACGCATCGAAAGTGCTAAGATAACTGAGATTAGTATTTAGTGATGGCACTTACTGATGTATAGTATCCATTAACCAGGTCATCTTCATGAACAACAAACCTATCAAGAGGGTTAACTCAATATTCTGTTAAAACACCCGGAGTTTTTATGGTATCTTACATTATATAATAAAATAAGCAACTAAATATCAGAACAAATTATATCATGCTAGCGGTTACCCGTGTGTAAATGGTTAATGGTCCCACAGGAATATTTTTTCGGAATAAAAACTGTCCTCCAACTACCAAGTTACCCTCTACGTGTGTGCCAAATTTCATGAATTTTAAATTTCGTTTCAGCGTTTTCTGCGTGAAGGAGACGAAGAAATAAACTTTCGCATTCATAATATTAATGGGATATTGATCGTACCTAAGCAAATGGCTGTTAGTTAACGTTACACATGCTACTTTATATAGTTAATACAGTTTATTTAATAACCACCCAAAAATAAAGATAAATGTATTAATCACATTATGACAGCGGTCAAGAATCAAAATCGAGCTTAGCGGAGGGTTGATGATGACGAGCGTGTATGGTAACCCCTCGACCAATGAGGCAATCATTATACATTAGCTTCCTTCTATTCCTATTATAAAAAAAAGTTTCATTGGTGAAAACATTTTACAAAAATTCCGTACGTGGATAATCTTTGAAAATAAGTGCCATCACTCAGTGCTGTGATTTTATCAGTAATTATTAACAATGACTGCGGCTACTGTCTATGTACTGAAACATTACAAGTACAATAACAACATAGTTCGTTGGTTTATCACAACGGACGGACACAGCGCACAATAGCTATTTCCAATAGTCACACAACTTCTTGTAATAATATCATACAAATTCAAAGTTGTACATCTACTTATATTTGTATAGTGTTCTAGGTATAGGTAGTAACTTATAGTATAATGTATAATGGTAGTAACTTTTGTTTCTAAAAAAAAATAATTTTAGCACGTCCCTTACTTGGAACAGATAACGAAGAAAAAGGTTACTAATTTAATTCATGTCTGCTGAAAAACTTTTCTTAAAAATTGTGAAAATATAATCCAAACAAGGGAAAAGTGCTCAAATTATATATTTTAAATGTCAATTTTTTTTTAACATGCGCAACTCTATGAACGTCAGTTATTTAATGGAATCAACGAATAAGACGTCATGACGTCAAAATTTAAAGTTCTAGCGCAACTATTGGATAGATGGTTTGTCATGACGTCATAGCACAGTCGATACTACGACAATCGTCATATTCCACAAAAATGTTAAAAACAAGTACTATTTCATAAATATCGACATTAAGTAATGTTCAAAGTTTTAGTAATATTTTATTGACATCAATCTTAAGCCTACGAAGAAGAGCATTTTTCTCTTTAAATGTAGACTTAGACAGGTTTTATGAAGACATTGAAGGAAAAAACAATGTTGGCGCCGCATCCTGTCCTTCAACAAACAATACATTCTAGCGAACTTTAGAGAATTACAAAGATCTACACGAGAAGAGCAAGTGGCAGTAGTCTACAGAGGTAGTTAGAGCGCCCGACACAATCGCTATACAAGACCTACGAAAAATTTGGCCACATCGTTTATATCATCACTAACAAGACAATAACGAAAGTATCATTGCATTTTTACTGTTATTATATAATAGTAAAAACTAATTCATAGAAACTGGTTGTTCATTTCAACATGACATCATTTGAATATGACAACGTATCCCGTAGATTAAAAATATTAACGCGCATGAGAAAATGGGATTAAAGTCTCTATGAATGTCTACATTATACATTTCATGAATCTAACTATTCTTATAAACGTTAATAACATCGTTACCAGAAAATTTCACTAATAAAACAAACTTACTTAATTATTTCTTTGACGGCCTTAAAAATGTTCGAATTTTAAGGTAGAATCAATGGGCGGGAAAAACTGCCAAGTCAAACTTTCGTTATTATTATCAGTAAACATTTACAAAAACAGCAATATTATACCAAATTATGGTTTACACTATTTAACAAGAATTGTGACTTAATTTTACACAATTTTAGAAATTATTTGTTTTACAAGTGGCTTATATTATTGGTAAAAAATGAAGTCAGGCACTTTCTGTCTTCACTTTATTCAAAAATGCTAATACTTAATGAAAAAACGTGTTAATTTTATATTATAGATGTATCAAATTGTTATATTTAATAAACAACCAGGCCTCTGGCACACAGATGTAATGCAAGCATGAATGTCGTGCATCTCATTAAAAGGGGTATCTTGTAACATAGGTAACCACACCTAACCAATAAAATAACCCGTTAAAGGGGACGCCCAATCCCCATACTAAGCCACACGTTGGATACCCTAGAGGAGAGTTGAGTATGAGGACTAATACTTTCATGGTCGGAAAGTACACACTACTTGCGAAAAAAAATACTAATTACTTTTAAAAAAGTTTTTTTAAAGAAGGGATTGTTTTCATATACTAGGTACGGATGGTCACCAAGGGATTGGAAAAAATGGGTCATGTAACATTGTCACATTTATCTACATTGACAACATAAAAAAGTAATTTCTTGTTCTTGAAACTAATGGGAACTTGAAAGAAGCAACACAATCAGCTAAAATCAATTACATGGATATATTTCATTTGCCACGAGGTTTTACAATCTCCATACAACTTTCCTTAACAAGTGTCGTACTAGTAAAAAATAAATTTGTTTTAAACCCAAGGACTATTCGAGATTTTTAACTTTTACAACAATAGACATCAACATTTTGACTTTACTCTCGTGGACGTGTGCCACAAGCGCCTTAAAATCAAACAACTGTTCACACTTAGGTTATACCCACAGCATATTTAAAATCCAGAAGCCGTTAAAACATATCCATTCAAGACATTATAGATAAATGTATTTCATTTAACAATATTTATTATTAACATTAATTACGATATCTACGATCTAAATACAAGTTAATATCAAACAAATGCATAGAAAACTCTTAAATTATCGCATAGAATATGAAGAAAAAGTCTTCAAAAAGGCAGTTAATAAACAAGATAATGTAAAGCTAGATTCGTCGAGATACTACTGTATAGTTGGACAATATAGTGGATCACATAGCGCTACAAAAAAACTTATTGGCATAGTTTAAATAGTTTAAAAGGGTGGGTTGTTTCATTTTGGGGTTGTGTCATGAGGGTTTTTGATGCGAAACATTTATAGCCGCACGTTAAACCGATTTCTGGCGCGGCGACACATGCCGTGGAGACGCGCCGCCACGCTTTATGCAGTAATGTGTACGATGTGGCGACGCGTCACCATGCGCAATAGGCTGTGCGATTCTCTCCTATCGTAATATTTTATTTCATCATTATGACATATTAAGTTCCTATCACAATTTTTTCTTTTCTGCATTACTTTTACAAAATAATGTCGATATTTCACATCTGCCAGGCGTCCCGTGACGGCTCATTTTTAAGTTTAACAGTTAAATACTAAGTGAAACGCAAGTCAAATTCAAATAGACGTTACGTTAGACATTTAATTAATACTAATCGTCATAATAATGAAATACAACATAAGCACTTAGTGCTATAACTCAACGTTAACATTTCCCTGGGTAAGGGATTAGTTAACGTCAAAAGAATTTCAAACTTGAAGATAATCAGTAGATCAAACTCAGAACAAACATGTCTTACAGATGTAACATTATTTAAAGCTATGATGTAATTTATTTAGAAACACTTGTACTTTCCACAATATATTTTATTATTTTTATTTTTATAATTTAGCCAACCGGTTTCGCTATACAAGCATCATCAGGGCTATATAACAACAAATTGCTACATAACAACTGCTTTAGTTGCAAGTGTTTCTAAATAAATTACATCAAGAATGGAATTCCACCAAGCTCCGACGATAAGAAGTATAGAATCTATTTAAAGCTATGTTCAATATACATCAGTACGAAAATACTGAAAGAAGAAGCATTAAAGGTAAGAATTTTCGATTAAAATTATTTACATGTTTATAATCCCGGCAACTGTTCTTTTTGAACACAGACGTTCATTTGGTCCCAGGTCAAACTTACACACCCTCCCGGCAAATCTGTAATAGCAAACCTTTTAACCTCACAATTCCTCTGTTTCAATATCAGAGTCTTAACTTAAAGCTTAACAATAATATACTACACTTAATTTAACCACAAGCAACAATCAGGCATCAATTTTATCCGCCCACCTAAGTAACTAAAATATATTTAGAATTTTTAAAGTTATTTTTTTAAAGAAGGGCAAAGAAATTATTGCACAACGAACATCATGTATAGTGGCCAATGATATAAAAAATCCAAGATGTACAGTCGCGAACAAAACTGACATTTAAGAGGTGTCGCTAACTAAACATACGCAGTTATAGTAACGACAAAAACTTTATTTTTTCAAAGCAATGTTCAAGACACGAAACAATTTGAAATGAGTTTCAAATTGTGCGCTCGTTTTTAGCGAACGCTTTTGAGGTGCCGAATGAGCATATTTGTTTTTTTTTATATAAATTATGTTGGCTTAAAGCTTAGGACATTAAGAAAACATGTAAATACAATAGTAAAATTGTCCAACTATACAATGAACTGGCGACCTTCCTCTATTTGCGCGAGTGAACACACGCAATAAGGCAGTGAAATTTAATTTGTACTCACTCATTCATATTTTTCAGTCGCATGCCACGCGAGATCATGTTACTATACACAATCTTTACTTCATATAGACATGTCTGTTAGAAATAAAGCTTTTATAGAGATATATAAAATATACAATAATTTAAGCCTCCAAATGTATCCTCCAAATCATTATATTTTAACTAGCTTTTGCCCGCAACTTCGTGCACTTTTCAAAGTGACTTTCCGTTTTTAGAACGGAAGATTTTTTCTGAGTAAAAGATATCCAACATGTCGACTAATAAGATTATTAGCTACTAGTATTTAAGATTTGTTAAAAAACGTTCAGTAGTTTTCATGTGAAAAGTGAACAGAAAAACCGACAAAAGTTTAAATAAACCTCATATTGGGTTCTGTATCCTGTATAACATTATGTTTTAAAAAATACTTCATGTGCAAATTTAGTTTTATTACTATTTTACTACATAGGTACATATTGATAATGCTAGCATACAGATTTGCATCTGTCTGTGAATGTTCTCATTATTGTTTGGTATTATAAAAGAGTGCAGGGCTGGACCGACTTAAAAGAGGATACATTTTAGTTACAAGTTAGTAACATAATATGGCGCGTGGCAGCCACTGAATTGCACACAATAGCAAAACTAAAAGCACAGTCGCCATCGAAATTGTTTTTTTTAATATATGGTATTTTAGTTAATAAAACACTTCGATAGCGACTGTACACACGAAAACTACACGGGTTACATTGTTATATTTCATTTGTTATTTAAAATTGCTTTCACATTATATTATTAAGAATACTAGTGCTCTTCGAGCTCACATATTGAGCATGTCATACAGCTATCGAAATTATCTGCGGCAAATACTGCCATTAAATTTCTCCCATACTGAACTCATTTCCTCCTCTTATTCGAGGACTTCACCTACCCTTATTATTATTTTAGAAAATAAAAAGCATTAGAAATATGTGCGTCCTCCCCGCAATAACTAAACATTTTCTATTTTTGTATAATTTTAAATTTACATAATATTGATTTAACATAATGATTGTTAGAACTTGACACTAACTCCGTTCATGATTAAGCCGGCCTTGGACTAATATCATCTTAATTTTAATCTTACAATGACCATTCTTGAAAATACAAGTCAACCAACAAAGACATAGAATCCGCAAGCATTTCGGATGAATTAGAATTTGTTTTAAACATTTTATATATGATTTTTTTATGATAACCAAATGCGGACCTGTACCTAACCGAAACCTTAACATTTTTACGTCCATCCTGCCAGACAATCTTAATTTTAAAACTTGACATTGCTTTTTAAAACTGTTACCGTCTTATTAATAAACATGGACTAAAGTAGGAGTAAAGTTAAGTTGATATTATACCTAGTCTGTACTATAATGAGGTTGAAACTTGGAGTATTTTACTCCGTGTTTATTAATAAGACGGTTATAGTATAACTCGTAAGTCTTAATCAAAGAGCGAAAGAAATGAGACAACGCTACCGATTACCCGACCCACTTTTCTTAGTATTGTGAGTGTAACCACAACAAATAAATAGTGTCTACCTTCAAAATTTAAGAGTTTGACACCCGATATTACCCTACTAGACTAGACTAGACCTAGACCTAGTAGACTGTTACGCCTACTCACAACATATGATATTTTGTATGCGCATTTATACAATGTCTATTTTTATATTATCGACTCTGTGGTCTAGGGGTCCAAATGTTGGACTTGACTTCATGAGGTCCCGGGTTCGAATCCCGGGTCGGGCAACAAGAAAAAAATGTGGTATTTCCAATTTTCTAATAAAAAAAATTGTGTGTGTACTTATGTTCACGCGTTAGAAGTTATACTTCTTCGGAGTAATAAGATAAAAATCTTTTTAAAAATTTTATCTTTTGCCTTATTTTACATTTGTAGACAAAATGACACTAACCATAGAAATAAAGAAATATTGTGAATACAGTTGTCAGTTCTCACGCAAACATAAGTAGATGTCCTTACTATTACTTTGTTGGTACCTTTTTTTTGAAAAACTAAAATGTCATCTATAGCTAATTTCATCATATCGGTTTTTCGAGACGGTGCGAGCGCGCATCGTAAAAAAATACCTTCATCATTTTTTCTAACGCGCCAAAAGAAGTATAACTTCAAAAATTGTTGCTCGGGATTGGTAATGTGCCTGGTTGGCAATAGGCTTCCCACCTATCACGTTGTGAGACTTATGCCCGATTTCACCAAAAGCCCCTATAATTAAGGGGACATTTTAACGTTACTTATGAGACTGTTTGAATATGAAACAATCCCCAAAAATACGTTAAAAGGTGCCCTAAAGTATCTTTCTCTTGGTGAAATCGGGCATTAGTGTCTTCGGCTAGTCGCGGGTGCCCTGGTTGTGCCTCTGCCTACGACTTTAGCGATATGGGCGTGAAGATACTTTTTCTATTTTTATATTCAATTGAAATTATTTATAATCTGACTATTCGAGCCCGTACATTTGAAGTCAACGTTAGAAACAAAATACATATATAACAAGAATCTAATACAAAGCATCACTCGCGTCAAGCCGTCACATTAATCCAGTGAGCAGAAACACTTCAAAAGTGTTTTCCCAGAAGGGAACTTACGGGCCGCCCCCATTCCACGCAATCTATTACGCGGAACTCTTTACACTTGAGACACACATATTTTCTTTATAAGCTATTTCCTGACAAATGGCACAACAGTATTCGTCACATTTAAAAATCGCTTCATATTTTATTCGATTAACTAATACAGCAACTAGATCAAGCCGATATTTTGTTTTTAACGCGTCACAAGTGGTGTTTGTATGGTCTGTGTAAAATAAACGATATTCTGATGTTATATAAATGCACTAGCTTCTCGAACAGGCGAATTTGATAAAAAAATCTTTCATTTGATAGAATACTTGATAGTATTAGAAGAAATAATATGACACTATGACCTACATAGCTGTGAAGTAATTCATATCATTCTAATGCAAATAAAAATAATGTAATACGTTAGTTCTGCACGTACTATCACCGCTCCTTTCATATTGTTGGGCTATCAAAACAATAACATATTTTTTAATTCAAACAAACATAACAACTAAGTCAAACAAACGATTTTAAATGTGTATTTTACCGGTATAAAATTTAGACTGTACCGTATATATAATTAAAAAGTACATTTAAAATAAACTTCGAATACGCCATCATGGTACGAGGTTAAACTTTTAGTCATTATATTTTATTTGCATTAGTCACCTTAACACAGAGAGGTATTTATAACATTTGTGTTAAATAAAATACATTAAAGAAATATTTTTAAAAATATATCACATCGAGTCTAATTATAATCTATCGCGGAAGTATAATATTATGTCTGGTGGTCTAGTTTCGAGCGACCGCGGATAAGGTATCCTACCCTACGTTTATGTCCGCCGTCAGCTCGCGTATGTCGGGCATTAATAAAAACGCTTTGCCACATCCATCTTTGACACTTACACGGGCGTTTAGCTCGGTCGCACTAATCGCTGAAATTAGCTTGAAACATTGCCACAATGTTTGTATCAACGTAGTTTTTATTAAAATAAAATAACCTATTTGAATTTTAATGTGGAAGAGTAATTTATACGATGAGCGTTAAACTCTGAGTATTCATCACCGGAGTATAATCTATGATCACATAACAATTTCAATATTTTTGGTGGTAAAAGCTCGCCTCTATGAAGTGTTAGTATTGACTAAATGTGGTTTCAGATTCGATTCCCGGGTCGACATGCTTTTTTTCCATTTGTAAATAAAAACAACGTTGCCCGAAAGTGGTAACAATTTTTAATGCCCGGGTAGGCGATAGGTTTGTCACTTAGACATTGTAAGATTAAAATACTTTCGGCTAAACGTAGATGTCCTACCTTCTGATATACTTTACTTTTACTTTTAGCGGTTAAATGTTACAAGAATTACATATTTTTGTATCTCATGACCGACAGGGCGGGTTTGAGTTCATTGAATGTAGAGTAGTTCTAAAACTTGGTAGCGCATATATAGAACCTTTTCAGCAACAGTATTTTTTAAACAGTTTATTCAACATCCTATTTTAAACATTATATTTCCCTAGCGATAACAGTTTGGGTTACATATTTAAAACCGTTTACATTAAATAAGAATTTGAAATTGCCCACATAATGTAATTATTTGCACGCTCTATTTAATTAATGTTATTTTGCAAAATCAAATAGAAAACGATTTGTATCATTCAGAGATCAAAGTCACTAAAAATATATGTTTTCACTAAAAACATATCAAAACCTTGCGTTAGTACCCTTACAGGTCTGGGAGTTCAAGCGGATAAATAACATTTTGAAGGCAATATTGACCCCACTTGGTATTTAAAGGACATGGCGACCTTTAAACTGCTTGATTACATATATATAATAATATCGTAATGGTTTATATTAATGAGACCAGTTATAAGACAAAAAAATACTACTAATTGTTTCTGCGCCCCACAGCCACAGGATCTTTCAGTAACTTACAGCGCCGTCCATCTCACTTCCACATCACTTGTATCCAAACTTGTGTTTAATACAGGCATCAACAGTTTAGTATCGCACACATTAAAAGCATCTATTCAAAGATAAATTAATCACTCTTCAAAGTAAAATACATACTGATTATCAATGCGTGCTATAATACCCCGTAGACACCAATATGAATGATGATCGGCATACTTTATACTTGTCACTCGGGTAGGATACACCGCAGACAGCAGAGGCGCAGCGGTAGCGGGAGCGTGCGCTAGTCTCTCGCGATGGGCGTGCTGCAGGAGATGGCTCGGCATCCTACCGGCGTGTGTGGCTCTTGACTCGCTTCCGCGCTCTCTTCCGCGCCCGTATCCGCTGCACCGCTTTCACTGGCACCACACAGTGCTGTGAACACACTGCTCGACGACACTTCACGCACGCATCGCTTCTGCTCCGCTGCAATTTATTACATGCACAAGTAATATAAAAGACGATACAGACTAAATGATCTATCAGCACACATCCATAATCGCTTGAAATTAAGTACATATGTCAGAAAGGTTCTTCTAGTGATAAATACACTTATTTATTTATTATATATTAAATTCCGTATCCTTCGTTCCTTTTATATACCATCTACCTACTCATCAAGCAGCCACTACTTGAGTGACGGATTTTTGCTACCCATGTTAGTATAACCATAACATATTAAATTGCAAAGATTTCAGTCTGCTTTACCTTCCTCTAAGCCTATAACCTAAAGGCCTTAAAGTTGCTTTTAATTTTTTTATGATATTTGAAGACAAACTAGCAGACGGATTTCCTGGTGGTAACAAATTCACGCCGCCTAGAGACACCAAAGTTGGTACTAGTGCGTTGCCAACCTGAGGAAGGGAAGTTAGGCCTTGAGCAGAAGTATGCAACATGGCAGTATGGAACACGGCAACGGCAAGCACTGGAGTAATGTTGTGGTACCAATCCGGGCGAGTCGCTGCAAAACTCTACCTCATAGTCAGCCTATGCTCGCCTTTTACGTGCTGACAGGAAGAGAGTTGGTCCATTCTACAAAGGAGGCCGGACCAACACGGAGGTGAACTTCTTTAATCGCAATAAAACTACGCAGAGACGGAGCTACGGTGTAAGTCTTACCAAAGCTATTTCTGAATATTATCAAAACTTTTTTTAAGAACAAAAGAGTCGTCCAGAGAGCATAAAATATGAGTTGCTCATTTAACTATAAAAACCGGCAATTATTCTCTCATTCCATAAACATCAGTTCTCTTTCAACGGTACCATAAACAGTAGACATACCAACGTGACAGGACGACTACAACAAAAAGAAAACTTATGAGCATGTGTGGTGTTTACAACTGCAGCGTCGAGATGACTTCAAACTACAAGTGAAATATATCTTGTAGAGTCTTCGCACACTACAGATATTTATTATTACTAGTAGTCGCCCATTGGCCGAAATTCAACCATTTTAATATTTTAATATTCAAATTTTAATATCTTGTTGATAAGAACGCCATCTTCATTTCTAAAGACCAATTTTGTTGCCTGAACAGTTAGTGCGCCATCTGTGATCTTTTATCGTCAACATTAACATATTTGTTTGTGTGTGTCAAATGCATGGTAGTGTGGGTAATGTTTTATTTATTGATTTAAGGTACTTTATAAGCATTATTATTGGAAAATATTAGCGTACTGTACTTCTCCTTTACATAGACTATAAGTGTCCGCGCAATTTTCATAAAAAGGGGTCCAAAGTTTTGGCTTCTCGTATTAATATACCTAGTCTTGCCATAAATATTGTAATAAAGAAAAAAAATATTTTTTTAACTGCAAATAACATATATTACTTTTACAGTGTGTTAGTTTAATACATA
>NJDD01007407.1:22425-38474 GCA_002245505.1 Calephelis nemesis
AAAACACAATGAACAATCGTATAAAAATGACAGATTCGAAATTCAAATGTAATATTTTTTTATTTTTAAGTGTAACAGTATTTATGGCCAGACTAAGTATAGATAATTTATACACATTTTATACTATTTTATAAGTGTCTGTACCGTTAAAACGCTATCATAATAACGGTTTACAATCTGAAACAAAATATTTGTTAGAGAGTATGATAGATTGCGTTGAGGAAAACAATCGTGCACCAAAAGAAAACTTAAAATAACTCGTGCAATCGTACATTTCTCATGTACAATCAGTTCCAAAATCCATGAATAAATTTACGTCACCATCTTTATATTGATACACATATGTATAATATATATTTCAATGACTGAAGTGATTTTGATGAAATATTTGTGTGTATTCATGAGTACTTTTTTTGTTTGTTGTTAAAGCTATTGTCGGGTAAAGGGTATCAAGAGAAAACTAGGAATATTTCAGGATAATGAAAAAAAAACAATACTTTATTTATTCTATACAAACTGCTAGTAGCTATTAATGTCAAGCGCTGGCGCTAGCTGGTATTAATATTAAAACCAGCCCGCAAATATTGATATGAATATTTCTGCAACGACTTTCGTATGTGACTGTACCTACCATTACCATTAGCCGACTTTTAAATCACATACTCGTCGTTAACTTACAACTTTTACGATTTCACAAGACGAAGACAAATTGAAGGAATCCGCAAGGATGATTTGTGCGTCATTTTCTGGTAAAATTTACTAATGACTATCTTCAAGTTTCAAGTTAGAACGTTTAATGAAACCTACTAACGAGTTACTACTATACTATAGATACTACTATACTATATACTATGATATTATACTATATTATAGTACATAGTATTATATACTAATACTATACACTACACAGTATACAATACACTAGCTACTTGCACTATTTCAAATCAGTTTACAAAATCAGCCGAACAGTTTCGCGAATGCAGCGCCATCAGGTTTGATTTCTGTGTTTCAGGTGAATGTGGAGAGATGCAGTTACCAGAGGAGACCTATGTTGACAATTCACGATCAAATCGCTAGGGTATAATACGAAGGTAGTGTCAAGAGAATCCGAAACCGGCGTGTTTGTATTAAAAGAGTAATGAACGTGGAGGAAGTTGACAATCGATACTCTCTGTCTACTCGTAAGGGACTTAGCGTGAAGATATGCATATATGTATGAATGTGCCAACTTACCAATCAGGTTCTGCAGATTGTCATAGACCACCTCGGTGTTATAGGTGGCGTCCACGGCTCGCTGCAGGAACGCCGTCCATGTGTTCAGCTCTGCTTCCTGCAACACAGAATACAAAGCTGTTATTTTATCCTATGTTGATAGTAGGCTACATTTGCTTCACACGCTTTGAGGGGACCTGGTGCAACAAGGAACAAAAGCTACCAGTGTATGGACAGCCAAGATTTCCCGAGTTGGTCCGGCTCCTTTGCAGAATAAACCATCTGCCTTCCTGCCATGCAGCTCGAAATAGGCGAGCATAGGCTTACCGTCACTAACACCGTGACATCCTACTAGGTGGTAGAGTTTCGCAGCGACTCGCCGGGTTGGTACAACCGCCTACCTATTCCTGCCACCATAACGTCAATGCTTGCCGTTGACGTTTTCCGGTTCGGAAGAAAATGTAGCCGGTACACTTACTTCTGCTGTAGGCCTAAGATCCCGGCCTTAGATTGACAACGCACCATTGCCACCTTTGGTATCTAGGCGACGTGAGTTTCATACAATCAGGAAATCCGTCTGCACGTTTGCCTTTCAATATCATAACAAATCAATTAGTACTAAATATAAATGTGAAACGCTTGGGTATTGAAGGTGAATTATAACGGATGAGCGACGATTGAAAGAAAGGTGCGGAAAACAACAAGTTTTCCAGTGAGAGCTTCTTGAATGAGTTCAGTGGTAATATGAAACTCGAGTAGCCGCCCTTGACATTCTACGGTAACTGGTTTGGTTCCGAGATGGTCATTCAGTGGGTTCCGGTTTGTACGCCACTACAGTGGACGATCACGGGCAGCGGGTGGTCAACTGGCGAATAACCGACGATATGTAACGGTTACGTGTAACCACGTAACACCACTTTAATGTATTTTAATTGTAAATATATGAAAAGGTGACTGACATAACGTATAACTGAAACAGTTAATTATAGCAGACTGAATTTACAAATTTCACTTACTCGTAACACTAATAGTCGAAGATGCGAACCTACATAGACTTACACCGAGCTGATAATAGAATGAAACGTATTTCATAACAAATTTAGTGTATTGAAAAACTTATCAAAAATTTGTTGCCTAAAAAATGCAAAATAGAATATTTTTAATTTCACAAAAAAAATTCTCACTTTTCCGACTTTTTTGCATACAACCAACCCTGTATACACTAAAATAATGAAATGAAAATGAAATGAATGAAAATGATGAATGAGTTTACACTAAAATAGCCTCTTTGTTGATATATATATATTCTATCAACCAATAAAATGAAAGTAGCTGGCAACGACATACCTACGTATTGATATCTGAGCAACCACGATAAATAACAGATAATCCAACTTCTGCATATTGTCTACATCTTACACTTTAGATCAATATAAAATTTCCTTATTATTTTAATATTCGAACATTAAATTTGTAGAAATATATTTAAAAAAACATCAGGATTTCGTTATACAACCCATTTTTAATATGTATTCTAATACTCTAAATCTATTATAAAATATTTCATCCTATTACGAGCTGGGTGCAGATCAACTTAGGTTCGGATCTTAGACCATAAAATACTCGTAACATATTTCGAGTTCGAGTAGTTACCTACATTAATTCCTTTTTTACCCAACTGCAAAGGAAGGGTTATGTTTTTCACGCGTATCTTGTATGTATGTATGTACATATGTATGTATGTTTGTATGTGGTATTCTTTATTATATTAATATTAATCAAGAAGCAAGCAGTTATCTTAATGGTTAGCCACTCATCCGCAATTGATATAAAAGGTGTTGCTGTTGCGTTTGTGTCTATTTAAATCTGCAGGACATACACCACGGAACACAACAACGACGAGCTCTGACGAGGAGACGAGAAATAAGTTAGGCAATGATACCAATCCGGACGATCAGCTGTACAGCGTCTACCACTGGGTAGCCAAACTGCTGTACAGTCTTAATTATTTCATACAGCAACTGTGTTTAGGTGGCTAGCGATATCTAAGTGCGTTGTCCAAATGTTTTTTTTATTTCACCTACTAGTTATTCTGTCGTGCAAATAGGTAAATGCATAAAGAATTGGAATTGCCAGAAACATAAAATCTTAATATGGAATCTTCATTTTTCATCATCGGTTGCTGGAATGACACTGACTACCCACTTTCAACTGGTGCATTCGCTGACATTTTTTTTACATATAAGCAGAAAACTTGATATGTTGTATATATCTTTTCAAGTATAACCATATCACTTCATAGTATAAAACAAAGACGCTTTCCACTGCCTGTCCCTTTCTATGGTTGGACCGTTGTATGGTTAATAGATAGAATGACTCAAAAGGAAGGTTCATATGTATAATATCATAGAAATTTATCCATCCATAAGAAACTGGGACGGGTGCTAATAATAATAGAATAACTTTATTGTGAAAAAGCACAAGTGTAAGAAGTGTGCGATCTAGACACCGACCAAAATCGTGGAAGCAATCTTATAGTGTTAGTATTCTAAACAATGTAATTAGTTAAGAACTGTTATCGCAACTAATTTTCACAACGTTCGAAAATCACCTAGAGACCTTCAGCTCACAATGGTAATCGAGCGTGCCGATCGGTTATTAACATTTTTTTAAGTACGATTACGGACCACACACACTGCGACCTTAAGCTTAATTAAAAACTTAAAGTAAATGCACACGACAGGTACAATTTTAATATATTCCGATTAAAGAGCTATTTATAATGCTATTTAATTTATCTTATTTTGATATCTATTTAATTATTTATGATACAAATGAAACAGGCCAAAGGTTGGGAAGATCATAAAATATATTATGAAGTTGTTGCAATTTCAAGATAAGATTTGACTGCATGAGGTCCCGGGTTCAAATCCCGAGTCTGGCAACAAAAAGAAAATTGGGTTTTTCCAATTTAATAATTAAAAAAAAAACGTTGCTCGGGATTGGATATGTGCCCGGTTGACGATAGGCGTGCCACCTATCACATTGTGGGACTTAGTGTCTTCGGCTAGTCATGGGTTATGCCTCTTTGGAGATATGGGCGTGAAGGTACTTTCACCCAATTGCCTAACGGACAAGAGGAACCTAATGGCAATGGAGGCCGCCGACGGACATCCGAAACACCAGAATTATTAATCCGTTCCCGACCTTTCAATAGCGAATCCGCTTTTTACTTCAAAGGTATTAATTGGTATCATTTTAGAAACACCAGCGCTAGTAACCGTTTTCCCAAAGTTGAACGCGACCACCAAACAATCTCACCACTATATTTAGTGCGACGTTATAGTTAGTTCGCGGAAAACGTGGCTATAATTAGCGATCTATAAACGATCGTGCGGTTAATTAGCAAATAAACAATAGTAGTAGTAGCGGGCGGGCATCCGTCCTCTCCGTCCTACCCTTCAGCAATGTAGCGCTGACCTAACATCACTCAAGTTTAATTTCATAACATGCGAACATTCATAATAAAAAAACCAATATGTACCTATAAAACCTATTAAATAATATACAACAGAATACGACATTAACAGAAGAGAAGCACGAGAGAATGCTTTTGAAAGAATTCGTTTAGTATTGCATTTGCGTTACTGTCAGCGCCTCTAGCGGATAGTTAAAACAACTAAATAAAGTCATACTCATGAAAAGTCTTAACGCAAACATTTTAGTGAAGTAAAATCTTAAACTGACACTCACGATACGAAATTGGGAATTCAGAGACACGCTGTTCACAGGCAAGGTACAAACATTCCAGTAGTGATGTGCCAATTCGGTCTTGGTCTTGTGACTTTGTAATACCTACCAACGGCCGCGCTCAGAGTCGTCAATTGTCTTTTAGTCAGTCACCAAGTCGACATTTTCAAAATAAGATTGTGACTTAATGATAGTTTAAACATGAATTGGCCTTAAACAAAAAAAAAAGTATTTCCAAATATTCTGTCGAAAGAAACATAAACACTTTTGCTACTTTGTTGTTACGTTGGTCGAGTTTGACATTCGACGAGGCTTTAAGGCGACCCCCGACAGGGGTAAATATAAACATATATATACACGAGAAGCGAGTATACATTTCTATTCATTATAAACTAGTAAATAGTTCAAAGAGAATAAGTAATAAACGTGAGATAAAAAAATTTAATCACTAAGCTATATAGAACAATCACTTTGTTTTATTTTCCTAAACCCAAAATTTTATTAAAAAATATTATACATACAGTATTGCTGTAATATCATAAGTCACAAAGCTGTTACAAACATCTTCAACATACATTTTTAAGATGAAACATTAGGTACTGTAAAATTTTCTGGCAACTAAGCAAAAACAGCGCTAGATCAGCGCAAACCGCGCTACAAACGTCTCGCAGAGCCACCGCAGACGCTGTGGCAACTGAGACCAAAATAAAATATGACACGCTCGTAATAGTAACTGCCAGCAGTTCGCGGTCATTTCCTCGAGCCGTTTAATGGCATCAACCTAATCTGGGCAGTCTTCGTATACTGCGGCTTTCCTTTGAATCAACATTAAAAGAAACAACCACCTCAAAATAAATACTTCGACACTTCTCTCTTCTCAATTATATTACAAACAGTAATGGTGGCGTTGGTTTTCTTTGATTTGCAGCTTAACTGCCCAATGTCAGAACAGGTCGTAAAAGGCAGCCATTTATGTAATGCTACTAACACCGCAACCGTGACCTCTAGCAAAATAATAATCATCGACATAATCGTGGTCTAGCGATACGGCGTTGGACTTAACTTCATGACATCCCGATCCATACCGGATAGGGAAATAAAAATAAAGTTTTCATACAAAAATGACATTGTCTGATGACATTGCATTGAATGACAATGACGATTAGTGGCTTGCCACTTATAAGATTGGGGGATATATTGTTTTCGGCTAGTCGTGGGTGGTTATAACTCTGCCTACCCTTTGGGGGTACAGGCGTGAAGAGGGTTTCTTTTAACCCAATCTCTTCACAAATCCCGAGCTACAAGAACATCTAAAGATGTCCTTCAGTTGAAATGTCACGCAAGTTCTGCTTCGTGTAAACCGGCGGCAGTTTCAAAGGTGTCACGTAATTACTCAAGCCAATTATAAAATGCCACCGACTCTAGCTCAGGACACGCCGGACACGTGACAAACCCAATTCCTTTGATCTTAATCACATTATTAACAATAATTCTCAGGCACAAAGTCGTACAATTGCGAAGTGATATCTCGACGTGCGACGATCTCTTTGTTAAGTTTATAATGTTTATAAATAATAACGTTTTAACAAACTTCAATTTTATAAAATATTAAATATATTTATTTTATAGTTTTATTTCCCCGCATTGGTCTGGGCACTTTTGCAGAATATACCTATATCTGCCTTCCTACCAGGCAGCTCGTATAAAGCGAGTGGTCGAGTTAAGATCTGGTGGTAATTTTTACACATTACATTACACATATTATAGGCTCGTCACAAATCATGTAAGGTGTAAGCTAATAAAAAAACAATTTCTATTTCTACGTTTTATAAAATCGCCTTTGTAGTCTAGCGGTTCAGGTGATGGACTTGAATGCATGAGGTCCCGGGTTCGAAAAAAAAGTTTGAGTTTTCCAATTTTGTAATTAAACAAAATGTTGCTCGGGAATGGATAAGTGCCCGGTTGGCGACAGGCTTCACATTATGGAACTCAATGTCTTTGACTAGTCGTGGATGCGCTGGTTGTGCCTCTGTCTACCTCTTCGGGGAAATGGGCGTGAAGATACTTACTTACTTACGTTTTGTAAACATCCTACCAGTAAATTTGAGTTAAACTTAATATTTTTTAAGCCAGAGTGAGGTTACAAGTATCGTGTTTTGAGTCGATAATCAATCTGAATTTTTTATCGAACTACATTACACATTTTCTTAAAACAAAACAAAGCAAATTTTGTTGGTATCAAATTGAAAAAAAAAAATTTCAAGCCCATTTACTCGAAGAAGTAGGCAGAGGCACAACCAGGGCACCCACGACTAGCCGAAGATATCGTCAACCGGGCACATATCCAATTCCGAGCAAAGTTTTTTTTTATTAGAAAATTGGAAAAAACAAATTTTCTTTTTGTTGCTCCACAAGCGATTCGAACTCGGGACAACATGCAATCAAGTCCAACAACTGAACCGCTAGACCACAGGGGCGACAAAAATAACGATACCACTTCCCAATAAAAATACCGATAATTACCGGTAATTTTATAAAGATACCCAGGTAACGATAAAATTTAGTAACGATACTTGGTAATTTAACAATATTGTAGCGATACCTGGTAACGATATTTTTACCGTTACTTTTAAAAAATTATCTTTATTTATGGATCGCTAACGCTACATTGAATTCATATTTTAATTATTAGCTTCGTTGCCGTTCTGCCGACTTGCGAGAGTGCGCGCCGCGACACGTTGACACTTGCTTACTTACGTTTATGCAGATGTTGATTGGTTGATTTTGTTTAGTTCGAAGTAATAATTTCCAGTGTTGCCAACATAGTAGACTTTCCACTAAATCTGGTGGTTTTGGCTTGCTTTTTAGCGGACAAATATTGACTTTAGTGGCTAGTGGATTTGTCTAGTGGAATTCAAGAATTTAGTATTTTTTTTCTCAAATATTGGGACGACGACTATGTACTCCACTCGTATCGTTTTTGGAGTTTAATTCCATCATGCAGCAACACTCTTTCATCTAGTGGGTAAAACAGTCAAAAGGAAATTAATCCAAATTCCAAGCCACAAACTCTTTAATAAAAAATGGCAGTAAATAATCGGGGAATCCCCGATGTTCTCGTTTAAGTCTCAATTTTCGTTCGAGCTCAGTGAGTCAGGGTTGCCATTGCTACGGAAATTGCCGTGTTCTACGGAATTTTTGCTTGAATTACTAAGATTCTACGGTCTACGACATCGAAACCATTTCCGTTGCATAATCTACGGAAATTCAGAATGTCCTATCGGCCCAAGCCAAAAACTCCATGGCGTGTTAGTGTATCCGAACAAAGAAGGGGAATCCCCTAATAACGATTGTCAAGAATATACACGCAATGGCTAGAGTTAAAAACTCATTTTTCTATAGCTAAGTTGCATGAAAGATGTCATACGGCAGATACCAATTCGAAAAACAAATACTCGAAATGCGAGAAAAGGGATTACCAAGAGAAGAAGAAGAAATAGTGCGGACTCGGTGCATGCAATTTATAGTGAGTTTAATTGACGAAATAAAAAATAGGCTTCCAGAAAATGTCAAATTAATGAAAAAAATTATGCGAATAAGTGTAGAAAAAGCACTCAAGCATAACAAAGAAGATCTAATCGACATTATGGCTCAATTAAATAAAATGGCAGGAAACCAAAAATACAAAAATATTTTTGTATGAAGTCTTGCATTTCAAAGATGCCCAAGGGGTTTCAAGACTTTACGAATTGGCGACTTTTGCGATCACTGTTTTAATATTGCCGCATTCCAATGCCGATGTGGAAAGACTGTTCAGTATGAATATACTAAAAAACAAGCAGAGAAATAGGATGGGGCTTAATCTTTTAAGTTTTAACTGCTATTATTAAGAGTACGCTGCGGAATAAAGATATTGGGAAATTAATTGGTACCAAAGAGTCGTACCAATCGGAGACTGACGATAATGGTACGGACGGAAACGACTCATCTGAAGATGACTTATTAATATAATTTCATTATATTTGTTACATAATGTGTAATTTTAATGTTATTTCTCCAATAAACGTATCTTTCAAATATTGTTTTCTTTCGCGATTAACAAAAAATTGCTAAATATAAAGTTGGTGGAAAAATTAGCGATTTTTTAAACTGGCGCGAGTTTTGTTAGTGGATTTCTGGTGGTTTCAGAGGTCGCTTCTGGTGGGTAGCTGGGTACATCGGTGGCAACACTGATAATTTTGCGAAATTGGTCGTATTTGTTTATTTGCTGTTTCACTACGTAAGTGATATATCTTTAGTAGGTATTGTGTTTAAGTTAAATACAATATGGGTCGTAAGAAGCAAAATCCTGTGTATAGATATTTTACCTACATCCCACCAAAAACATAAATGTAAAAAATGAGAGCCAAGTTCAATACAAAAATTATGCTTGGCTGTGAACTCCGCTGCAAAAAGAATGGAGATCTTAATGGGTGCCAAGTTCTATGCAAAATCCAAATCTAGACACGCGACAGCGTGTCAAACCAAGTTCAAGCAAAGAACTGGCTAGCCAGCGCCGAGTGTAATTTTACACGAACCACTTGGTGCCACTTTTGACCCTTCTATAACTCAAAATCTATTTAACGTAAATACATAAAACTACGTGTGCTTAATAAAATCCATAAGGACATCAAGAATCTCAAATTTCATAAAGCTAGCTCAAACGGTTATAAAGATATGAAGGTCTAAAAGTCGTAATTTTTAGTACCTACTGACTGACTGACTGACATACCTATAGTAGCTAAACCTGACCTACTTCCAGGTGACCTAGAAGGATGAAATTTGGAATCCAGCTCGGTAACTATGTGTAAACGTAGGAAAAAATCGAAAAATAAAAAACAGTTCAAAAATAGGGGGGGTCCCCATACAAAAAAAACGCAAGAAAAAATTTGGTAACAAAATTATGTATCACCGGTAAAAGTATAAATTTGATTGATGGTAGCGTTATTAAGATTTACCGATATTTTTACCAGAATTACCGTTAACATTGTTTAACGTTATTTTTGAAATAACGATGCTCCGAGGTAGATTTAACGATATCACTTTTTTACCGGTATTTCAAGCCCTGGTTTAGGCACACCTGTAATATAACTGTACCGTTACAAGTCGGGCAAATGCACGTCCTTAATACACAGACTTTCCCATTACGTTAATATAATAAATGTAAATGGGCCAGGGGTGAGTGTGTCGAGTGTCACCACCGTCTGGACTCGTCACCGCCACCGCCAGAAGCCGCATAACACCGGCGGATCATGTTACACTTCCTTGTAGGACATACATTACCCTCGCACTTTAATATTAGGTACGTCAGTTAAGCAGATTATAGCATACAAAGAAGATTTAGATACACAAAAAAAGATTTTCCCCGTGTTGGTCTGGGCTCCTTTGCAGAATAGTCCACCTGCCTTCTTGACAGGCAGCTCGTAAAAGGCGAGCATAGGTTAAACGTCACTAACACCGTGACATCCGACTAGGTGGTAGAATTTTGCAGCGACTCACTAGTACC
Organism: Calephelis nemesis; assembly: GCA_002245505.1. Lineage (NCBI taxonomy): Eukaryota > Metazoa > Arthropoda > Insecta > Lepidoptera > Riodinidae > Calephelis > Calephelis nemesis. The sequence continues at coordinate 32,933 of NJDD01007407.1, forward strand.
ACCGCCTCACCTATTCCTGCCGCCATAACGACATGACGTGTTCCGGTTTATAGGGTACGGTAGCCGGTAAATTTACTTTTGCTTGAGGCCTAACATCCCGGTCTCTGGTTGGCAACGCACCATTACCACATTTGGTGTCTCTAAGCGGCGTGAATTTCTTACCATCAGGAAATCCGTCTGCTTGATTGCCTTCGAAAATCATAAAAATTAAAAAAATTACAAATATTAGTCAAATACACTTCTATTGAACACTAGCTGACCCGACGGACGTAGTCCTATCTTAACTTTGAATATTGAATTAAAATAAACTATATTTTTTTGTTTCATAAGAACCTCCTCTCATGGTAATAACAAACACAGAATTAGCGAAATTATTCCATTCGTTCACGTGTGATGCGATGACCAAAAGGAATAGTTTATTTTTTATAATCAAAGAAAGTCATGTTAGTTATACACTTTTTATAACTCAAGAACAGCTTAATCGATTTGGCTGAAAACTGGCGGGGATGTAGCTTAGAAACAGGAGAGGACACAAAGGGCACATTTTATTTCACAAGGGCGAGGGAACTAGGCAAATAAAACATTTTTTTATACAACCTGAATGAGTGGAACGAAGTTTGCCGGAGCAGCTGGTATATGAATATACAAAGGAAAGTCGTGTCAGTTACAATATTTATTACTCAAGAACGGCTGAACCGAGTTGGCTAAAAACGGAAAGGGAGGCATCTCAGAACCAGGAGAAAGACACAGGATACTTTTTATCTCTTTAGACTGTGATGAAACTAAGAAAAACAACATTTAACTTTGTTTTTATACAAACTGAACGATTGGGATGAAGTTCGTCGAAGCAGCTAGTAAATAATAAATAAATATCCCTGGACATATTACACAAATTTAATTCAACTCCAAAGTAAGCAAATTATAGCTTGTATTAGGGGTATTGTTATTCAATTATACTAATTCATATGAAAACTTAAATAGATGGCAGACTAAATTAAATAAACACCCAGACCCAGACATGCAGAATACTAATTGTTCATCACACAAATACAAATGTTCGTCGGGAATCGAACCCGAGACTCGAGGTTAGTCGATGGAGTAAGGAGTGTAGTCTAGACCCGAGACCAACGAGGTGGCCAAATATGTACGTACATGAGTATTTGGTTAAAGATTTTGTTAGCTTTTCGTGTATGTGTTGAGTAAATCCATTAATAAATATTTTCTTTCGCATCCGGAGCTGTAGACAGAACATATTAGTTTGGTACGAAAGTAACTGGGTGTCTGTTAATAGATAGAGTTGACGTGCTGGAGTGACATCATCCCGCGGACGGTGCAGCGACCGACGAGCGACCCTGGACCCTGACCGTCATCACTATTTATATGGGACTGCCTCAGGGTTCTTTTATTGGATATGACAGACAACAAGCACAAACGTTTCCTCACGACAAGAGGCAAGACAACCGTGGCGTATGACACAATAGATGTTACAGGTGCGTCGCTGTCTTGTGATTTATATAAAGATTTTGAACAATTTAGTACGCGGACAATCGCCTCTGTGGTCTAGCGATCCAGGTGTTGGACTTAACTTCATGAGGTCCCGGGTTCGATTCCCGGGTCGGGCAACAAAAAGAAAATTTGGTTTTTCCAATTTTCTTGTAAGGATAATGTTGCTCGGGTTTGAATGTGTGTCTTTCACACCTATCACATTGTGGGTCTTAGTGTCTTCGGCTAGTCGTGGTCGCCCTGGTTAAGCCTCTGCCTACCTCTTCGGGGAAATAGGCGTGAATATACTTTTATTTTTCGTACGCGGACGAAGCCGCGAGTGAAAGCTTATGTTATAATAATCGAGCCTAGCTCAGATCATTCACGTGTGTCCTCCTTTATTGTATGTCCGTCCTACTTTCACACTTTCCGTGAACTATCAATATTCATAACGGTCATAACATAATTATTTAATATTATTGATTTCGTCGCATTTGTTTTCAGAAAATATGTTTACAAAAGCTGTTAGATATAAATCTTACTAGCGGCCCGCCCCGGCTTCGCACTTGTATAACATGTACACCTTCATCTTTAAAAACTTTATTTATTAAAAAAAACCGCATCGAAATCCGCTGCGTAGTTTGAAAGATTTAAGCATACAAAGGGTCATATACAAATATAACGGATCATAAACTTTTAATGACACGCTGTACCTAGATAGTAAAACCGCAAGTTTTAATCATTTCCTTTAGAGTTGTGTTTAAAACTCGCTAGAAAGTAGAGTTGGATAAAACACAACTTAAAAAATAACATACCCTTTTTTTTCTTCAATCTAAGTTACAATATTGAAAACAGTAAATGATCAAAAAACAAAACGTAATAAAGATAGTTTTAACAAAGTTAAAATGACGAAAGTAGCAATCTAATATACAAAAATGTCGTATTAAACATATTTGAGAAAAACTCCAAAACTCGTGAAGCTATTTTGATAAAATTTAATAACTATTTATAATTTACTCCAATTAAGATAGGATTGTTTTACTCTCGATATTTCTATGGATAATCTGTCTATCTGTTCATCTTTAACAGTTCAACCGAAATTTAATATGCATATATCAAAGTATCCGAAGTCAAACATAGGCTAATATTTTCAAAACTCAACACTCCAAAGACTATATTAGGGGATGAATATTTGTATGAAAGTCGAAACTGTTCTACGCTGACGAAGTCGCGGGCAAAGAGCTATTATTTCATAAACACACGTCTTCGTATGATTTATTAAGGACCGTAATATATTTTCAAGCCTTTTCTAATACAAATAGAGCGTTTCACTACATGGTATAAAACAAAGTCGCTTCCTCTGTCCCGATGTCCCTTTGTATGCTTAAATCTTTGAAACTACGCAACGGATTCTGATGCTGTTTCTTTTAATAGATAAAGTGATTGAAGAGGAAGGTTTATATGTGTATTTTATAACCTTGCAAATCCAGGGCGGGCCGCTAGTTTCCTGATAAATGTGAGTGGACGAATTTTATGCGAATATGTCTCACTGATCCCTAACAATAGTAATTAAGTAACAATCATAATCTTTCGCGTTTAAATAAGACAATAATTTCCAGTGTTAAATTAGGTAAAGCAAACATTTTCCACGAAAAAAATAATTATTGTTCTTTGTTTACATTTTTCGCAGAATAAACCATCTGAACCCGATGTAGTCATCTTTTTATTTCTGTCCTACACAACTTACTTTTTATATGAATGAATATTTTGTCTATTTCGTTTTAGGTTTTCCCCCATATTGGTCCGGGCTTCTTTGCAGAATGGACTATCTGCCTTTCTGCCAGTCAGCACATAAAAGCGAGCTTAGGCTTTCCGTCACTAACACTGTGACATTTTACTATGAGGTAGTGTTTCGCAACTAGTCCGGATTGATACCACCGCCTTACCTATTCCTGCCGCCAAAAGTCATACCTTGCCGTTGACGTGTTCCGGTTCGGAGGGAAATGTAGCCGATATACTAACTTTTGGTCTAGGCCTAAGATCCCGGCCTTAGGTTGGCACCGCACCATTACCACCTTTGGTGTCTCTAGGCCACATGAATGTCTTAGTATCATCATATCATCATCAGGAAATCCGTCTGCTTGTTTGCCTTCCTATAACATAAAAAAAGACAGACATATATATACTTGCTCTTATTTGAAGAGGAGTATGTATCTAAAGACTATTTACTAAAAACATCTACGCGTATGGTAGGTATTTGACTTTATTCCAAACCAAACCAGTTTAAATTTTTAAACAATCTTCAAGGTTAGTATCGATATCAGTATCTTACTAGCTTACGTCCGCGACTTTGCACATTATTTATACAAATAAGTTCCATGTGGAAACAATGACAGATGAAAGATTGACAAAGAGGATACACAATGCGAATGTGGATTGATGTAGGTAGCCGGGGACACCAAGGTTGACATTCCACGATCAGATCACTCGGATATTATCGAGGGTGGTGTGTCAAGAGTCTCCGAAACCGGCGTGTTTGTATGAAAAGTGTATTGAATGTGAAGGAAGCCAGACAGATTTGTCAGGATCGTGAGGTCTGGCGCTTGATACTCTCTGCCTTCACCGTAAGGAACTTGGCGTAAAGATATGTATATATGTAATCAGACTGGGCAATCGAAATTATTTCGAACTCGACAGATTTTGGTCACACGAGGCTTAGATTTTAAACTAAAACCTCGCCATTAATATTTTTAAAACAGAATCTCAAATCACAATAATTGGTCTAGTTGCGAGGACAGACAAATTGACATACAGATAAAACTTACAAAGGTCTAGCAGGTCTTGAAATCAACTATTCAAAAACAATGTCTATGACAAAATATGGCACTTTTTATACAAAAACGAATTACATGGTCTAAATATCCGGTGGTGGACTAGACTTCATAAGGTCCCGGGATCCATCCCCTGGTCAGGCAATAAACAGCAATTTTCAAATTATCTAAAAAAAACAACGTTGCCCGAGTTTGGCTATGATCCTGGTTGGCGATTCATATCATATACCTATCACATTACAGGACTTAGTATCTTCGGCTATTCGTGGTTTTCTTGTATCTCTACTTATCTCTTTGGGGGTACGGATGTGAAGAGGCTTTCTTATAACTCAAAATCTCTTTTACAAATCCCAAACCGCAAGATCATCTACAGTTTGGCGTAACTTTCATATAAAAAAAATAAGTTTGCTATATTTTTTATTCGCCTAAATCATATGACACTAGTTGCCTTATATCTGAATGCATTTAGACTTACTTCCAAATTATACTTCCCCGTGTTGGTCCGGGCTCCTTTACAGAATAGACCATCTACCTTCCTGCCAGGCAGCTCGTAAAAGGCGAGCATAGGCTTACCGTCACTGACAACGTGACATTTGACTAGGTGGTAGAGTTTCGCAGCGACTAGCCCGGATTGGTACCACCGCCTTACCTATTCCTGCCGCCATAACGTCATGACGTGTTTCGGTTAGGAGGGTAAGGTAACCGGTAAACTTACTTTTGCTCGAGGCCTAACATCATGACCTCAGGTTGGCAACGCACCATTACCATCTTTGGTGTCTCTAGGCATCGTGAATTTCTTACCATCAGGAAATCCGTCTGCTTGTTTGCCTTCCTATAACATAAAAAAAATATATACGGGTTATACCTTTTCACCATGTTATGTCAAGTGACATGTGTCACTTTAAGTAAACTTTATACAAAATTTGGGTTTGCTATGTATATATGGAAGTCCCGCCTCTTATTACGTATTATTTATATACTCTTTGATCATCTAAAGATGTCCTTGTCCAGCTTAAAGTCTGGGTCAATATTTAGGATTAGGTCATCTTTTACTACAAGAAAATCTTTTGATCCATCACTAATCACGAAGAATCACTTCAACGTGTGTACGAAGTCGTGTGTAAAAACTACTTAGTCTGGCCATAAATACTGTTACACTTAAAAATAAAAAAATATTACATTTGAATTTCGAATCTGTCATTTTTATACGATTGTTCATTGTGTTTTCT
>NJDD01007407.1:39382-55850 GCA_002245505.1 Calephelis nemesis
ATTTATGTATTAAACTAACACACTGTAAAAGTAATATATGTTATTTGCAGTTAAAAAAATATTTTTTTTCTTTATTACAATATTTATGGCAAGACTAGGTATTTAATTGCTAAGACTCCAAAAAATGAATTTCTTAATACAACGGTATGCTGTTTCCTTATTTTTTGTACTTTTGTTAAGAGATTACACGGCCAATTACGAACAAATTTTAAGTCTTTTTCAAAACATAGATAAATAGATTCCAAGAAGGTTCTATATAATATTAACAACAGTATAGTTAAAGACGACCTCATCAAAATCGAGATCGTTAATATAAACAAAAATGTATGCATTAATAAGTATTAGCAGCTTGTCCCGTCTTCGCACAGGTAGACAACATCTATGTTATACATATTATGTATATAAACATTCCTCTTAAAACACTTCATCCATTAAAAAAACCGCATCAAAATCCAGTGAGCAACTTTTAAAAATAAGCATACTTACATAGGGTCTATTCGTTAGATGAAAGAGACTTTGTTTTGTACTATGTAGTGATAGCTCAAAAATACTATAGATTGCTGATAAAATTCCTATGAGACCATCTCGGAATCATTAGCCATATTTAGAAAAAACATTTATTAAATCGCAATTTGTTACCAAATAAAATAGAGTCGGTTTTTGCAGTTTCACTGCGCTTTATTATAGCTAGTGGTCGAAATTCGACCATAATAAATTTTAATATGTTGTTGATAAGAACGCCATCTTCATTTCTCAAGATAAACTACTTTGTTTCCGAAGTGTAGGGTACGCCATCTGTGATCTTTTAATGTTATCATCAATATATTTGTTTGTGTGTGTCAAATGCATGGTAGTGTGGGTAATGTTTTATTTATTGATTTAATGTACTTTATAAGCATTATTATTGAAAAATATTTGCGTTCAGCACTTCTCCTACACATAAACTATATGTGTGCTAAATTTTATGCTCCTGCGTCCGCGCGATTTTCGTAAAAAGGGGTTCAAAGTTTTGGCACCACGTATTAATATAGAGATATTTTAATTCGTGATTGGGTAAATTATATATAAGGTACAAGACGTAGTCACCGAGACGTACCAACGTCCCATAGAGATCCACCGTTGCTAACCACGCCCGATATAAATATGATCTGGTCAAATTAATACATAAAACGAATTCATCCTTCGCACTCATACGCCGTACAAATATAACGCCGCTCAAGCAGTCCGCGGATGACGTTAGCTTCCTTATGATATAATACCGTGCCATCAAACTACCGCTGACGTTATTGAGTTTGGTCTGTTTTAGATCGATCGATCTCTTCATATCTATATAAATAAATAAAATCTGGTCTGGTTGTAATGTTAAAACAATCGATTTTTACCACACGCATATGAATCACCTTTGTGGTCTAGAGGTATCATTGTTGGACTTGACTTCACGAGGTCCCGATTTACTTATTAAGAACTTAATATTTTTTTGTTTAATTCCACGCAGATTAAACATGGGCACGCATAGTGTTATCTGAAACTAGTTGTTAATATAGCTTGTACTAAAAATATTTAGCTCTTCCGCGGGAACCAGTTTACATATCGAAATAATAATCATATAAATTGTAAATTAAAATAAAAAAAAAACCCGTCACAAGAACTTAATTTTTCTTTAAAAAGTAAAAAAGCCGGTTAATCTTCCCACTTTCACCCCCTACAACTTTTAAACGGTTCAACTGATTTTCATCAAACATGCACATAAGTGACCTTTAATACGAAAAGAACTAAATTGAAATCACTCAATCCTTTCAGGAGTTAAGATGTCACAGACAGACAGACACGTCAAACTTATAACACCCCTCTCTTTGTGTCGGGGGTTAAACATTAAACATTTTCATTAACTCTCGATAAAACCTACATAAATGATGTAACCAAAAACAATCTCGATTAGGTACATCAGCTTTGAAACGAAAAAAATGCTCATCGAAATCGGTCCATCCGTTCAAAAGTTTGTAGCATTGCCAAAGACATATTCTATATACATACAGACACGTCAAACTTATAATACCCTTCCTTGCTTTAGGGGTAAAAAATTAATTAGGGGTGGGCTTAAATTACTCTGCAGCCCCCCAATCATCACCCCACCCCAATTACCATAACCCGTAAAAGAAAAACAACCAAAAAAAACACATGTTTTCCTAGTTACAAAATTAGTTTAGATATTTATTCATCGCTACTTGCTTCTCTTTCACACGTTATATACATATTTTGCCTGCCCAATACTAATTCATAAAAATCAAGGCTAACCAGTTATTAACATTTTTTTACGCGTTAGTTAATTTAGACTATTGATAAGTGATAGTGAATATCAAAAAGAATATATAAAAAAACAGATTGTATCTAGATGTGCCCACGACTTCTTCAGTTTAAATTTAACAAAAAAGTTATTTAGTTAATTTAATATTTTTTTTGAAGAGTAGCCTTCAAGTCACTTCTTATTACATCAGCTCCCTGCTAGTTAAAATCCTTTCAACATTAGTCTAGCGGTTTCAGAGAGTAGTGGGAACAAAGTGACAAAAATAGTAAAAAATAAACTGTTTTGTATAAAGGTATGTAGTAAAAAGCGGTTATTTTAATATCATAAACAGACACAACAATTTTATGTAATTTTAAAGGTGTATAAAAGCCTAGGCAATTTATTTGTCTATCAGAGCTCCTTTTAATGAGAAACCTATGCTGGAAGGCGTATTAGCTGATTATTAAAAATGAATGTATATTTAATTAATTTAATTTTCCTAGAGTTCGGCATATATCTATACTGCCTTACATCATTAAAATTGCGAAAAGTGATTTTTAATGAAATATATATTTCGTAGCTGAAGGTGTGTTACAAATTTTTACAAAAATATATTTTGTTTCGACCAACATAGTCTTCTATGTTATTGAAAATTTTCATTTAAATTTCATTTTCTATTATATTTTACATTTAATATTGAAACATTTTTTAAAAATGTGATTAGGTTTATCCCAACTACTATGAACGTTGGTACCGTTTCCAAATCTAGCCAGTCAAAAGAAACGGCAAATTTCATCCTAACATCTAAAAGGTTTCTCGCGGGGTAGCTAAACAACATGAAATTTTTACATATTTTTAAAATGTGTGACCTTGAAGTCAAAAAAATTATTTACCCAAAAAAACTGTCATGTTATATATCTAAGAACCATTTCGATCAAGTCAGCTTCCAAACCAAAAATCCAAATCGAAATCGTTCCATCCGTTCAAAAGTTATGATGCCACAGACTGACACACAAAGAAAATTTATTTTTCAGTTGGGGGTTAAAAACAAACTCACCTCTAAATTGTACCTGTGACTTTTGTATGTCAACGAGAGCATCGTCAGCAAGATATAAAGGTTCAACCTGATATTTCAAGTCCAGACCAGACTGGGTATTAAAAAAACATCTTCCATTTGCCAACAGAGAAATAATACTTAGTATGTCAAAGAATTGTTACTTTTCCAAACATATTCCCAAACCAAGGTCAAGGTAATTTGTTAAAGAGTGTAATATACGAGACAAGGTACTGCGTCGACCCTTAAACAGGATACAGCAGTTAATCTGAATAATAAAAACGGGAATGGAAATAAACAAGAGATTTGTTACGAAACTTTCAGGCATTCATATATCATTCCAATTCCATTTGACATTAACAAAAGAGAACATTAGTCTTTAACATGAAATCATTTTCCTTTTTCGTGTGTTCCTCATCACTCCTAAAAGGCTGAACCGATTTGGTTAACATTTTTAGAAAGAAAAAAAAATTATTTGCGGAGTATGTGTGTAAATGAGATATTAAAAAAAACATTTAAGTATATCAACATATTCTATCATATTCTGATGTGCAAATAATTATAAAAAAAAATAATAATTAATAAAATAAAAATAAAATATTTATAAAAAATATTATTATTGAATTATAATATATACTTTAACTTTAGAGCCAATTATTTATATTTATAACTAGTTTAATTATTTATTACCAAAACAATTTGAAACTATAATTAATTTCGTGATAAAAAATTTATTTGAATTTTAGTTTGATGGTAATTTATAATCATTAGAAGAACGGTCTGCTGATCTGCCTATAATGTAAAAAACTAACTTAACTACGTAAAAGCTATTGCGATTTACTTTTATCAAACATATTTTGATGAAGTTCACAGAATGCACAAGATTGGCCAAAACTGAAGATAGTAGTTCGAAAAGCTGACCTTTGTTTTAACCGACAGTAAGGTTAGAACGAAGACAGTACCAACTAGAGACATTTAAAACAAACTTGGTTTTTGAATAGGACAAAACCAGATAGGTAAAACTACACTTACATACATAACTTCACACATACTAATAATAATAATAATAATAAATCATCTTTATTTCACATAAACCTACAAGAGGCACTTGTGACGGGTCTATATAATAATAAATCTACCACCGGATCGGAACGCGGCCGCACACTGAGAAGATCCGGCAAGAAACTCAGCGGGCTTGTCTTTTTTTTTCTTACTTTAAAATTGATTTACAATAATTTATGTAATGATACAATATATTTTATAAGAGATTGGCATGAGGAGCAACTAATCCCAAGCAATCTTATCTGTTAAATATTCAGCAATGTTATAATAACCTTTTTGATTTAATTTACATTTAACACATTTCTTAAATTTATTAATTGGAAGTTCTTTCATATGAGTGGGAAGTTTATTGTAGAACTGTATACATAGGCCCATGAAAGAATTGCTTACTCTGTGGAGACGAGACACATGCACAGCAAGATTATTTTTATTCCTAGTATTGACACAGTGTATATCACAATTTTTTTTAAATGAACTTGAATTTCTGTGAACATACATTAAATTTTCAAAGATGTACTGGGATGCTACAGTTAGAATTTTGATTTCTTTGAATTTTTCTCTCAGGGAAACTCTTGGGCCTAGGTTATAAATTGCCCTTATGGCTCTCTTTTGTAAAATAAATATAGTATTGACTTCGGCAGAACTCCCCCAGAGAAGAATTCCATACGACATGATGCTGTGAAAATAACTAAAATAAACCATCCTAGCGGTTTCAACATCAGTCAATTGTCTCATTTTTTTAACAGCATACGCTGCTGAGCTTAATCTAATTGCAAGTTTATCAATGTGTGGGCCCCATTGCAATTTCTTATCAATTGTTATTCCTAAAAACGTAGTAGAACTACTACCTTATGGGGTAAGCAGAGAGTATCATATGTCTCATGTCACGATCCTTGCAAACTTTCCTGTTTTCCTCCACATTCACCCTTTTCACACAAACACGACGGTTTATGAGAATTCACAGCGACCTCATATAAAACCCGATATTATATACACATATATATATAAAAGAAAGTGGTGTTAGTAATTTTTATAACTCAAGAACGGCTGAACAATTTGGCTGAAAATTTATGGGGACGTACCTAGTTTCGAACCAGGAGGACATAGTATACTTTTATCATGTTCGATTGTGAGGAAACTGGGGAAAACAAGATTTTAATTTTCCCATACAAACTGAACGGGTGAAACGAAGTTCGCCATCGCAGCTAGTATAATATAAAATGTATAGTAAATGTATAAGTAGCAGCCCAAATACTAGTTTTAGCGGAAATGAGATTAAATAATAATTAAGAATCACATGGAATAATTAAATATTAGGTCACCTCCGGGCCGTTTTCACCTACCGAAAATGAAATTGTACATTATACTTGTATAATCGACCGCCTCGTTGGTCGAGTGGCTAGCGTACACGCCTAACTACCCCGATTATCCCCGAGATATTCCCGACGGGGGCAGGTATTTGTCTGATGAACATTTAGATTCTGCATTCTGCATTTCCGGATCTGGGTCTTTATCAAATTTGTTCTGGTATCTGTTTGCATTTCCGGATCTGGGTCTTTATCAAATTTGTTCTGGTATCTGTTTAAGTATTTCCAAATAATGGTATCGTTGACTAACACCCATAACGCAACCATATAATTTGCTTACTTTGGGGTTAGATTCGATTTGTAAAAAAATAATTAAATCTGACTTTGATTTTAAGAAGTGAATAATCTAAAAAAAGTATCTAAACGTCCATTTCCCCGAAGAAGAGCCCTGCCTATCTTAAAAAGCGAAACAACGTGTAGCCGAAGACACTAAGCCCCACGCTGTGATATGTGGCAAGCCTACCGCCAACTGGGCACATATACAATTCTGGGCAATATTTTCAAGATTGGGAAATTTAAATTACGTAGTCGCTAATTTTTTTGCGAGACCCAGGAATCGAACCCAAGAAGTCAAGGTCAACAATGGGTTTATTCTCAAATTATTTTATAGAACTCTCATCTCAGAACCTGACATCAACATCAATAACATCAAATATATAAAACTAAATTTATAACAAACACATAAATTATAAAGTTAGGGGGCTATTCTAAGATGATATTCTATGATCCTCGCCCACCCAAATGAAAGTAGTTCCCCGTGGTGGTCCGGGTTTCTTTGCAGAATAGACCATCTGCTTTCCTTTCAGGCAGCTCGTAAAAAGCGAGCATAGGCTTACCATCACCAACACCGTGACATCTGACTAGGTGGTAGAGTTTCGCAGCGACTCGCCCGGATTGGTACCACCGCCTTACCTATTCCTGCCGCCATAACGTCATGACGTGTTCCGGTTCGGAGGATACGGTAGCCGGTAAACTTACTTTTGCTCGAGGCCTTACATCGCAGTCTCAGGTTAGCAACGCGCCATTACCACCTTTAGTGTCTCTAGGCGGCGTGAATTTCCTACCATCAGGAAATCCTTCTGCTTGTTTGCCTTCCAATATCATAAAAAAATAGTACTTGGCTTGCAACTGAAGTTATTCGTAAGTTGCGATGTTGGCAACAGCGTTCTGTCAATCAATAAACTCCGGAAGAGATCTCTTGTATTATCTCTTCTCTGCCTCACTATTAAGATATACGGCGTGCAAATCTACAGTAACCTTTTAAGGATGCGAGTATACGCGCTAGAAAAAAAAGTAACAAAGGTATCGGGCGCGTTCCATTTAACCGTGTAGTAACAGAACAAACGTATTATATAATACGCGTGTGCGGCCACTACATTATTTTACAGCGGTTTGCGATGGTTTTCATACTAGACTAACTGATCTCATTGTTTAAATACAGCCGATTAAATTTAAAGATATCCTATTCCTATTCATTTCCGTATAAGATCGTCCTCATAAAAATTGTAAAAAAAAAGTCTTGTAGTACAACTGTTTTTTTTATTTAATACAGATTTTTACAAATTAACTCTGAATGATCAACATACTCTTTTATTACATTCAAAAAATATTCAATTTACTAGCACGAAAATACTCGTTAATATTAATGTTTAGCAATGTAAGCCTTAAAACTAATTTACATGAAATGCAGCACAGAGGCAATAATGTTTTAACGTGGGCTAAAAATGATTTCGCTTGGCAAGAGTCTAAATATTTATTATGAATTATAAATCACTAGCAGCCCGCCCCGGCTTCGCACGTTTATGAAATAAACATAATTTAAACCTTCCTCTTCAATCACTTTATCTATTTAAAAAACGCATTAAATTCTGTTGCGTAGCTTTAAATATTTAAGCATACAAAGGGACGTAAGGGAAGCGACTTTGTTTTATACTATGTAGTGATATGCATGCCAGCTAATTGCTTGTAAAAAAATTACTTTTTTTTATATAATCATAATTTTATTTCCATAGTGGGTTTGTTATTTGTTTCAGTGTGTATTATAAATTTATTTAAACAGACCCTGAGATTTGAATTCTAAACAATAAAAACTAATTTTTAAAGAAGTAAATAAAATCGAAAATTAAAAATCGAGCGCGGATTTCGTGGCCACAAGTTGGCAGAGAGAAATAGGTCAACGCTGGGGCAAGGTTAAGGGCCGGCGAACCGAGACCGAGCTCCGTCGAGATACATCCTCGCCTCAGCGTTATCAATATGTCCTGCACCATATCTCGGCTTCTTGATACTACAGGAAGACGATTTCCACGGCTTGGGTCATGGTCTAAGGATGAACTTGCAGTAACATGAAGATTTACTACACACAATTTTCAATCGTACCGAGTGATCGCACTCGCACATGATCGTCGGATCACAAGTATAAAATCTCGCATATGGAATATAATAAAAAAGACAAAGTATTCTTTCACTCATTTAATTTTGCAAACTAGCATATTAAGGTTGTTATTTAATAATCCAATAAATTATAATATTTTTATTTTTAAAAGTATTTGTATATATCGTCAAAATTAATTAAAATGACTTATTATAAATCAAGTGTTTAAGCGATCTTTGAGAATGAAAATCGGAGATACCCTTTTTAGAGGGTAATATCTTAAATAAAAATCAACTTAATAGCCAGATCACAAACACAATATTAAAAAATCATTTTTTCGAAAATTTTTGGACATATTACACAAATAAGATCCACCCCAAAGTAAAAAAATTATACAGTGTTGTAGGTGTTATTCAAGGACACTAATACATAAGGAACCTTAATAGATACTGCAACAAATTTAATAATCATTCAGAACCAGAAAAAAACAGACATCTACATGTTTACACAAATGCATTTCCCTGTCGGGAATCAAACCAAGGGCTCGATGTTGTTTAGTTGCGTTAGGCGTTTACTCCAACCCCTTTGACTAAGGCGGTCTATCAAAATTTAAATGCGAGTACACATGACCGTATTCGTAACAGTGAGATCCGAGAAAGAGTGGGCTTGAAAGAAAGTGGCGGTGTTAAAATGCGAAAGGGCATGCTCCGCTGGTTCGGTCATGTGGAAAGAAACATAGACGAGAGATTGACAAAGCAGATATATAATGCGAATGTGGATGGATATAGATACCCGGGGAGACCAAGGTTCACATTCCTCGATCAAATCAATCGGATATTATCCGAGGGTGGTGTCAAGAGTCTATGAAACAGGTGTGTTTGTATGAAAAGGGTAATGAATGTGAAGGAAGCCAGACAGGTTTGTCAGGATCGTGAGTTCAGGCACTCGATACAGACAGACAGAGCACAGACAGAGAGATCGAGGCAGACAGCTGCCTACCCCGTAAGGGACTTGGCGTGAAGATACGTGTGCGCATATTCGCATCCAGCACACTAAATTATTTAAAAAAAACAGAACATGGCAATAGAAACATCAAGTAGTGTAGTCACTAGGATCACGTCATTCCCAATTTAGGCTATTAAGGTAGTCAGTCCTCACTCCTCATAAAAGTGTCAAAGCAAAACTAAACTTGGACAAGGTTAGTCACATTTCGCGGCTCATCAGATCAGACGCCCTGGTAATTAACCTCTGGCTTGCAGATTGCGGGTCACCGGTCGGGATATGGCGCGTGGGCGGTGGCCGCTAACATTGACACCAACTTGTCAACTCTGATCATCATTCAAGCAGACGTAATTCATGCGAATGACAGAATGTGTCAGATTCTGCAAATCTTGAGTTATCGCCTTTGTAGTCTAGCGCTCCAGGTGTTGGTATTGATTTCATGAGGTCCCGGGTTCGATTTCCGGGTCGGGCACCAAACAGAAAATGTGGTTTTTCCAATTTTCTAATAGAAAAATGTTGCTCAGGATTGGATGTGTGCCCGGTTGGCGATAGACTTGCCACCTAGCACATTGTGGGAGTTAGTGTCTTCGACTAGTCGTGGGTGTCCTGATAACAAGCGTAGACATAGAATGAAATTCCCACATAAACTCTTAGGGCGAAGGTAAACGAGCGCAATTTTTTGAATTGGACGCGAAATGCAAGGAAGAAATATATTATATATACGCATATACGCACGGCGATGCAAAATGAATGATGCAGTGTTGTGGTCACAGACTACTGAATGGCGTATAGGCCTTTGTTAATTGATAATAACATTATTAATAATAATTAATTCCTTAGTCTGTCTCCCTGACCTGACGGTTTATTTGTAAGACCACCGTCTTTGGCTTTATTTTTACTAGATAAGAACCCGGCTTAGCTCGGATAAAATGTGACTCATAATATATATCTAGGTACAAAACGGTTTTTAAGAAATAGATTTGTATAGCTTCATTCATTGTGTTTAATAAATATATAGTAAATAAAAATTGTCAAAGTTTTTACACAAATAATTTTCATTTTAAATCAACATTTAAAGTAAAGTAACATAAAGTAACAAAACAAATTGCAATGAGTACTTATCCGAGAATTTGGCAACGGTACTTATAAAGGAATATTTTTTATTATACATAACAAAACGGAACGCTTATTAATTACCCAAGATGACGACTGTGATTTGTCTGTCAACACATTAGAATTTAACATAGAATTTAACAAAATACTCGACAATCCGAATTTTGCGGATATATGTTGTCAACTCAAAATCATTATTTTTTATGTTTTATTATTCTGGTAAGGTTTCAATCGAGTCTACCGTACCCCTTGACGAAATTATTAATATAGATGATTATATTTTAAATACATTTTTTATTTTAATTGCATAAACTAATAAAATAAGAAACAACGTAAATAAATGATATTAATAATAACAATATAAGTTATAACAGGTAATATAAAATGGGAAATTAATTTACTTTACTATTTAACTTATGGAACAGCACAGAAGTAGGAGGTAGAAAAACTTTAAAAAACCCATTATCTGTGTCCATTAGCACTTATGACGACGTGTGTGACATATTTTCTCGCGCGCTCGCATGTATTCGTCTTCAATTGTTATGTTTACTTATTGACACTCCCTGAAGCGCGGAAAATAAAAACGTAACATGACTTTTTTATTTTCCACCATCTTCCAATCGTCCACTAGGTCCCCCAATAAGACTCCCTCGAACAGTATGACACCACAAGCAGCGTAACTTCCGTGATCCATTCCAAAAAATTACGCTCGTTTGTCCTCACCCTAAATGTAGAGTAAAATAACAGAGTACCGAATACGTACAGTATAGAATAACAAATGAATAAATTGGGAAGGCAACACACAACACGCATTAATTGTTTCAATAATAAGCACATCGATAGTGAATGTGATAAATATCTTAACACCAGCAATAAAAATTATGTAGGCCAATATGTCAAGTCGCAAGTAGTGAATATGTCCGCGTCAGTATAATCTAATGAGTGGCGAATTATGCGATACGGCCTACTTGTTTATCGGTCATTGTTATCTGGCGTTATGAATTGTGACCGATCAATAATGTCTAGATACCAATCGATCTACCGGAACAGATGCGATAATCTCGGACAAATGGGTTGAGGTCGAGGCTCCGCACAAACTGTGTTTCGGGTCATAATAATAGCAGACTCTACTAAACAGCATCGGGATGTGACGACCCCATCGCCAATTGGTGAGTATCTAGTAAATAACGTTACGGGTGAGTGAGGTCTAAGAAAGTGCTGTGCTATAGCTCCAACGGATTGAGTATCACCCCCATAACTATAAAAGTATCTTCGCGCCCTTATTCCCAAAGGGGTAGGGTAGAAGCACAATTAGGGCACCCACGACTAGCCGAAGACACTAAGTCGCACAAAGTGATAGGTGGCAAGCCTATCGCCAATCGGCCAATTGGTCACATATCCAATCCCAAGCAACTTTTTTTTTATAAGAAAATTGAAAAACCACATCTTCATTTTGTTGCCCGACCCGGGAATCGAACCCAGAACCTAGTGAAGTCAAGTCCAACACCTGGACCGCTAGACCACAGAGGCGATTAACTATTTCAGCAGCCATAGAGTCTCTATTCGCCATCGTCGTGTTTCTTGGGGGGTAAAGTATAGGTAGATAGATGTTATTGTTGTTTTATATAAAGTCTCGTGTACGGGAGTAAAAGCACGTTTACAAATAAGATAATTTTGAGTTCGGTAGCGCGCATCATTTAAAATAATAACTTTACTACACTTTCTACATAATGACATTATTAAAAGGTCATCAGCCAGCCATCGAAATAATGTATTATAAATTCTGTCCCAACAGCTAATATACATTAACATTCAACGCTTCGCAATCCCTATGGGATACTTCATCATGTCCCCAGGTGTACATATATTGCAACGATTTTGACATACGAAGTTTTGTGTGACCATTCAACCCACGTAGCATTTAATATTTGAAAATATTCATTAAATATCGAATATTCCCTTAGCAGTATTTAAAGCCTTTTATCGTTTTATCACAAAAAATTAAACACTTGTTGAACACATAATTTACTTAATACTGTCTAAAATTTGGAAAATGTAAGATTGACAAAGCAGATATTATACAATGCAAATGTAGATGGATGAAGGTATCCGGGGAAACCTAGGTTGATCACTCGGATATTGAAATGAAATTAAATTTATTTAATTACAGAATATGTGTGTCCGAAGATGTTACACAAAATATTTGTTTATACCAACATATTCTACCACACTGTAGTATACAAATATTTATTTTTAAATTTATAAAAAAATAACATTTAGATTAACAAAAATCTATGTTTCAATGTTTGAAGATAATTTTAAAATGTAATTAAGTTTAACCCTTAATACCATAATTTACCACCGTTTCCAAACTAAGCCAGTCAGACCATGTTTTCAACTGGAAAAAATGAAGATACAAAAAATGTGATCTAAATCTAAGAAAACAATTAAAAAACGTATATTTTCAGTTTTCTAACAAAATTAACGTTCAAAATTAATCATTCGATCGGATATGTGGTCGGTTGGAGATAGGCGTGCCACTTTTTGGGAATAGTGTCTTCGGCTAGTCATGGGTGCTCAGGTTGTGCCTCTGCCAACCCCTAAGAGAATGTGGGCGCGAAGATACTTTTTTTACCTTAAACATACATGACAAAAAGCGCAAATGAATCATTCTCCAAAAACAATGCGACAAATATGAATATCAAAACCACATTATCCGGAGCCCAGATCAGCAAAGTGGTCGGATCCTGCGCTTTCACTCCGATTACCACGAACAATGACACAGACGCCGGTAGAAAGTGAATTTCCGTTAATATGCAAATCCCATACGACGTATACTATTGTACATTCATAACTTTATTCAGATCACTTTTACCGTCGACGCATTACAATACACGGAACACTTTCCACGTCTGAGTGATTAGCAGATGATCGGATGTTGGATGTCGGGCGATATGAGCGCACATTTTCCAAGACAAACACGACCAAGTTTAAGTGTATGGGTATACCGTATGGTCGTCAAGCGTAGAAAATATGATCACGCCCGGTTATTGCCATCCTTTCATCCGTATTTTTGTGCTCCGTACTGGAGTGTAGGACAACCGATAGATTTGCACTGGTGGTATAATAGATCCCGGCCATGAGATAGCGACGCATCAGTAACTTATACCGTCTTATTAATAAAAACACGGATTAAGTACTCCAAGGTTCAACCTGGTATTATAGTCTTTATTATAATGTGATACAGACTATAACATCAACTCAAGTTTACTCATAGGTTGGTCCTAGTTTATTAATAAGACAGATGGTGTTTACGGATGTTTGTTTCAAAAGGAAAACCGCCTACTTATTTTATGAGCGATCAGCGAACCAGCAAACGGGTATCTTGATGGTAAGAGACAACCGTGGCCTAGGTACACCGTAAACGTTATAGGTGCGTTGCTGTCCAGTAGCTGGGATGTCAGGCCTATTTTGCATGTCTACGAGCTACCCTAACCTCCAGACTGTAACATTGCAGAGGCATTATGGCGCTAGGTAATAATCCACCCACTGACCTATTCAGTGGGTGGATTATTACCGGGACAAGTAGCTGTTTAGTACTCTACCACCACTGGGTTTGTTGGTAATAACCAATTTATTTGAAGCGCCTCTTACGAGCTGCCTGGTAAAGAGGCAGATGGTCCATCTAAGCGGTCCTCTACGAAAACAAAAACTTAAAAAGAAATCTATGGCAATCCACCAATATTTACTGTTTCAACTCATTGCAAGTTACGTCCATCTTACCGATATGTTATCCTCAAATGTTATATTATGCAAGTCTATTGCCAACTAGTCTTCCAAGTAGAGTAGACATCTCAATAAACCATAAGAGTTCATTCACACTGCACATTGTGTTGGATGCCAAAAAACATGCAGCTTTCTATACACCTCGGTTATTGTTCCCGCGGCTCGGGGGTAATTGTGAATGATACATAGTACTCCGAGCACTCCAACGACCTCACTCATTACATAATGCAACCATGAAGATACATTCATCCCTATATAGACGCGTGTGAAGCACTGATGCAATCATTTAAGGGTCCATGTATAGTAAAATACGTCAGCAGTATAATAATAAATATAAATAAATAAATATATCCTTGGATAACTCACACAAATTGAATCTAACCCCAAAGTAAGCAAATTATATGCTTATGATATGGGTGTCAGTCAACAATACTATTACATATAAATACTTAAATAGATACCAGAATATATTTAATAAACACCCAGACCCGGAAATGCAGACATCTAAATGTTTATCACGCAAATGCCTGCCCCCGTTGGGAATCGAACCCGAGCCTCGTGGTTCGTCGATGCAGTTAGGCGAGTACGCCAGCCACTCGACCAACGAGGCGGTCAAATTGTAATTTTTGGAGTTTACACCTTAAGAAACGATTTGAGTTATAAGGCTCGGTACGGAAATTTTATGAGGAGTGAAATCAAATGTAACACGAAAAGTTGAGGCGTTACGTAGAAAGAGACAAGCTATATCTGTAGGATTGAACGTGTAAAAGAATGAGATGGAATACATTACACAGCGTATCTCATTTTTGGGATCTCCTCCTGCGCGATACTTCGTAGTCTCCGTGCAGGAGGAGTCGCTATCTATCAAAATACTGACTATTTGGATCACACTTCTAATGTCTGCGATGATACTAATTTAAGAAGAATTAACATAACTAAATCTGCTGTAGGAGACATATTGTGTGCTGCAAGATACATTTCGTAAGGAGTAAACTCCATTCGTTCGTCGTAGCTGACACACACACTTCTTTTTTCAAACAAAGCAATCATGGATCTTGGTGACAAAAATACACAAGATTAACATGAATATGCTTTATAAGACTAGTGTTTCCAAAACACGATTCATTTCACTTGGCTCGATGGAAAAAAATCAAAAAGTTAACCCTTTTTTGAAAGCAAAACACAACTGTCTACATCAATTATGAAAATATCGACACCAGATTTAACATAAACATTTCACATAAACAAAGTACTATACCTAAAAGAACCCTCGTGAACTTAGCATGCAAAACTCTTGAAAATTAGTTTTTTTTATCGTAATGGGTTTAAAATCGTTGGTACCTGATTGTACCAACTTTTTTTTCGTTTGTACCTCAATAGTTCTAAGGGGCCCAAAAGGCCCAAAACTCTTGAAAATCTGTTTTTATTATAGGAATGGGTTTCAAATCGTTTGTACCTGATTGTACCAACTTTATTTTCGTTTGTACCTCAATAGTTCAAGGGGGCCCAATAGGGGCCCCCATGCCTAATTCTTGAAAATCATTTTTTTTTATTGGAATGTGTTTAGAATTTGTACCAACTTCAGTTAAATTTTACCTCAACAGTTGAAGGGGGCCCAACAGGGCCCCCCCCCATTCTTAGTTCTTAAAATCCGTTATTTTTAAACGGAATCGGTTAAAAATTGTTTGTGCCTTATTAAATCAACATTTTTTTCGTTTGGACCTCGATAGTTGAAGGAGGCCAAATAGGGCCACCACGCAAAATTCTTGAAAATCAATTTTTTAATCAAAGTCACTTTAAAATCGTATGTATCTAATTGTTTTAATTTTAATTCTCAATAGTTAAAGGCCCAAACAGGGCCATGTTGAATTCTTGAAATTGTCGAAGTGAATGAAAACTCCGATTTAGGTCTACCTAAAGATATTCTATTTAAATTCAAGATTTGTACCACAATGGTGTAAATGTGAGTGCAAATCATAGTTTAGGTCTCCCTCCCGTAAGGCGATTTGGACTTTCGAGGTTTGTACCATGGTCAAATCGATGCATGCTATTGTCTGAGTGAGTGGAAACCCTAGTCTAGGTCTCCCGTAAGGCAATCCACGCAAATTCGTCGTTTGTACCTAGAAGCAATGGCGACTGGGCCCAAAATCATGTCTCACGGTTTTTGAAACTTTCGAGGTTTGTACCTTGGTCAAATCGATGCATGCTATTGTCTGAGTGAGTGGAAACCCTAGTCTAGGTCTCCCGTAAGGCGATCCACGCAAATTCGTCGTTTGTACCTCGAAGGAATGGCGACTGGGCCCAAAATCATGTCTCACGGTTTTTGAAACTTTCGAGGTTTGTACCTTGGTCAAATACATGCATGCTATTAACCGAATGAGAGAAAACCGTAGTCTAGGTCTCCCGTAAGGCAATCCACGCAAATTCGT
>NJDD01007408.1:0-16775 GCA_002245505.1 Calephelis nemesis
GTTAATACCACTGGTGGTAGTCACGTGCAGCAACTTACCCGGTTATGGATCCAGCGCCTTAACTATTGCTGTTACCATAGTAATAAAGTCATGTTCTGGTCCGGAGCGAAGATAGCCTGTATACTCTCGCAATAATTCTAGCGTCCCATAGACGTACTAATAACATTTATGGTGCCTATAAGATACTTTCGTCTCTTGCCATCTTATATTACTTAGACGTTTTTAAAGTAAATAAGTAACAAAAGATACTTGTTATTTATTTGTATGTATTGTAAAGTAAACAATTTATGTGCTTGTGTTAAGGGTACTAAACAATGCTACTAATACATAGAAATGTTTATTTTAATATCGTAATAAATTTACTAAAGACCCCGACTCAGAAATACAGATATCTATTTTCATCAAACAAATACCTCCTTGTCAGGAGTCAAACCCGAGCCTCGCGGTTGGTCCTTAAAGTTAAGATTGTATGCCATCTCCTTGATCCATGAAGCGCAATCTTATCCCATCTTTTCTGGAAAGATAGGCTATGATTTTGATTTCAAGTTGTCTATGTTTATGTCAATAATTGAAATAAATATCCAATTTATGCCTTAATTAGCTATGCATATTTAAGTTTTGAAATCATTAGCTAGGTTTAAAAAAAAGAACATTTAAATAGCAACATGGTAATAAAATATTTTTTTTGCAGTTTTACTGCGTTTAATTTTTTTAGAAACTTAATTCCACAGTTTATGCTTTGTATTTATACTTCATTTACATTTGAAAACAAAAAGGTTTATATGTCAATG
Source organism: Calephelis nemesis (assembly GCA_002245505.1). NCBI lineage: Eukaryota > Metazoa > Arthropoda > Insecta > Lepidoptera > Riodinidae > Calephelis > Calephelis nemesis. Next base: position 792 of record NJDD01007408.1, read on the forward strand.
TGTCAGAAATAAAACAGATACATTGGAAGACGTCACTTCCGCTTCAAACAGCGTTTCCCCTGCTCGTTTTATCTCCATACGCAAAGCGGTAGTAGTCCTCTTTTTCCCTTTCCATGCGTATTTATGGACACCCCCAAATCTATTTTTCAAAGAGGGCATCGGAGTTACTATGACGGAAAGTTATTGGACTTCAAACATGTTTTAGTGCCACATTACGAGATGAAAGAAAAGAAGGTCTTATTTTTGCGAAATTGGTAAGCTATTTAACTAATGAGAAATATATTACAAGATAAACGTGATTCGGTATGAAGATTTCCTTTGAAGTTATAAGTAGAAATTTTTGAAATTCGTTTGAAATCTAGTTTTTTACCTAACAAAGGGCTTAATTTACATCCACAATACCTTTCACCATTAATTGTGAGCCTGGGGTTCAATTCTCGACATGGTATTTATCTGTATTTCTGGATTTGGTTAGTATTTATTTATGACTAACTGTCCCGGCGAACTTCGTTCCACCCGCTCCGTTTGTATGGGAAAATTTTAAATGTTGGTTTTCCTACTTTTCTCATAGTTTTTCCTTATTTCTTACCATTTAAACCTTCCCTGGACTTCTACAAAAAATTCAAAACCAAAAGGAGCCAAATCGGTCAAGCCGTTATCAAGTTTTAGCGAGACCAACGAACAGCAATTGATTTTTATATATATAGATATTTTGAATTTGGAATATGACTTTTTTTAATGACTAATATGTTGCCAACCTCACGGTTTTTTAACTTCACTGAACTTTGCATGGAACGTGTCATATGGTTGGGATCAATTGCAAAAATCTTTTAAACAAAGAAAGATTGTCTTCGGACAGGATTTTACTTACACCCTTACGTATCTCGCTATTGAATGCTCTAACCAGCAATACTTTTAAGCTACCGAGAATTCAAGCCGTGTGTTGAAGTTTTGAATTTATTTATTATCGATTTTGTCGATTGTTGTTATATCCCATACCTTTTTTTTTATGTTATAGGAAGGCAAACAAGTAGACGGATTTCCTGATGATAAGAAATTCAAGCCGCCTAGAGACAACAAAGATGGTAATAGTGCATTGCCAACCTGAGGTCAAGATGTTAGGCCTCAAGCAAATGTAAGTTTACCGGCTACCTTATCCTCCAAACCGGAACACGTCATGACGTTATGGCGGCAGGAATAGGTAAGACGGTGGTACCAATCCGGGCGAGTCGCTGCGAAACTCTACCACCTAGTCAAATGTCACGGTGTTAGTGACGGTAAGCCTATGCTCGCCTTTTACGAGCTGCCTGGCAGGAAGGCAGATGGTCTATTCTACAAAGGAGCCCGGACCAACACGGGGGAAAATAACTACACAATTCAGTGAAATACTATTGAATGAGTTCAACATGGCAGATGAAATTCATATTTTGTAAGCAACATATCTTTCGTTTTTTTAAAGACGTATTTATTTTAGGCAGTCCCGCGCTTGAGATTTTTTTTACGATATTGTAGAAACCTACGGTTCCAGCAGAAATTCAATCTTTACCCGTTCGTCTCTCGCTATTGAATTCTTTTTCGAACGAATGACAAAATCTTTCTTTATTATCCTAAAAAAAAACAATAAACCCCCACATAACCAACACGTCATAACATACCCTAAAACTATCTCGTTTAATTCTGCTTTCTTAGAAAAAACTCGCATAGAAATCGGTCCATCCGACTTATGATGCCCGACACACACACACACACGCGATACACGCAAACACATAGGTATAACTAACTTGGCGTTTAGTTTCGATGTGCTTGTGATTCCTTTTTTTACCTGTAGTAGGTCTTATATCTTTTACAGGATTACTTATACCGATGACCTTATACACCTATAAAGATCTTTCTAAATTAAAGCTAAGAACCATCTCGATCACGTCAACTTTCAATAAAAAAAGTATTAAAATCCGTCCACCCGCTGAAAAACTACGATGTCACAAAGTATGAGCCCCTCGTTTTGTGTCGGGGGTAAAAATGCATTTTTCAATATAGCCCAGCATCTATTTAAGTATTTTTAAGTATTAATATTTTATTCATGCTAGTGGTCGCCCGTTAGTCGAAAATCGAACATCATACATTTTAATATTATGTTGATAAGAACGCCACCTTCATTGCTCAAGATCAACATTTTTTTTCCAAACTTTTTAGTGCGCCATCTGTGATAATTTATCGTTATCATCAATATATTTGTTTGTGTGTGTCAAATGCATGGTAGTGTGGGTAATGTTTTATTTATTGATTTAATGTACTTTATAAGCATTGTTATTTAAAAATATTAGCGTTCTGCACTTCTCCTTCACATAAACTATAAGTTTTATGCTCTTGCGTCGCGTCAATTTTCGTAAAAAAGGGGTCCAAAGTTTTGGTATCACGTATTAATATATATATATAGATTAATATTTTATTCATATCATACTTAACATCCATACTCAATCATTTAATTTACTTACTTTGAGGTTCGATAAATTTGTGTAGTTTGCTAACAGATATCTACCTCTTCTATATATATAAATCAATTGTTGTTCATTAGTCATGCTAAAACTCGAAATGGTTGAACCGATTTTAATTTTCACCATAAAAACTGATCGAGAAGAACAAAGTTGGCCGGGATGACTAGTTTATTTATCCAAACATAGAAGAGAGGTTAATATGATCTTGGTCGTAACTTGACCACTCTTCCCCTTCAGTCTGTAATTTGTGAACCTCTAATATCTGATTACATCATTAAAATACCAGCTTTAGCAATAACCGTTGGAACCACGGCGTAGTTTAATGATGCAACTTCACGAAATAATTGGAGTTGTTAAAATATTGTCACGTGCGTTATTCTGTAGCCATAGGCAGAGTTGTAGGTACTTTTGTGGTGCACTGTAAACTTATTTGTGTTTCTGGTATACTTATGTTAATCAAAACCTATTGTAAGTTTTATAATAGGTAATTATAAGTTCGTTCATTTAAACTTATTATATTGTATACCTACTATTCGACTCGGCGAACTTTTTTTCCATTGTTTTCTCCGTATGAACCTTCCCCTGATTTTTTTTTGCTCGTTGACCACTTTCCAGAAGATAACTAACACAACAAAAAAATAATTAGCGGAATCAGCAGCAGAGATACAACCAAGCCACTCACCCAGCAGAGGAAGATAGGAAGAGGTAAGAAGTCTTAGGCAGTGACAAACCTGTTGCCAAATTTGCCAGTCGCGGGAAAGGTTTTTTTTGTCAGAAAATTAAATAAAACATACTTTAAATTGAACAGTAAATGTTAAGTTTGTTAAATCATCATCTTTTCAGCTTCAAAATCCTCTTGTATCAAATTGTTAAACGACATCTTGCCAGAGTATCTTTGGTCGGTCTATTTTAGCGATACAACTAGTTTTTGATTAAATGATTTGGTAAAAAAACTTCTTCTGGTCCAATTCAGATAAAATTTTATATCTTTTGATGTCTTTAATTTGCATCTATGTCTATGTCCCATCACCCTCTAAAGCTGGATAAATTAGAAAAAAACTGTAAAAATGAACATTTATAACAGAAAAAAAATTGATGGAACATGATTTAATAAATACTCTTTAATGTATACTCTATAGATGTATGAAATAACTTGAAATCTGTGTAAAACAAAAGATATAAAAAGATAGAAAGAAATGATTTTTACGAATCCTAAACTTTGCTTCGTTTGTATCGCACTCTTTTATCCTGAAATGATCTTCGTAGTGGATTCCTCTTTCGTTTACGATTTTCTTCGGGTACTTCTCTTTTTAACATCCAACATGGAAATCACGCTTAATTTTGTTTCAAAAATTTTTTGAATCATTAAAACTGCCGATTTTCATCATTTTTACGGTTTTTCGAAGTTTAGTGTAGGAGTCAAGCTGACCTTGAATTCGGATTCAGCGGACCAAAATACGTACCCGTAGGTAGGTCCGGTCAAATGCACATTCTACTTATTTTTTTTTGTGCCGGTGTTATAGATCACTTGTCAGTTGCCAGTGACATATCACGTAGTCTCTTTTCCCGGGCTGTTTAAGTGTTTACTAATACAGTATTATTATTTTCTTCAGGAAAAAACAAATTAATGGTTAGAAAAAACTAGTTAACACTAGCGACTAACGTGATTTAGTTGAACTAATTTGTATTTCTAAACAGGATCCTAAAGTAGGCGTAAGCCAACATTAAGACTGCATACACATCTGTCGCAAAAGTGAATGAGCCTTTATAATGAAACGCGCGTGGCCCAGCATAATAAACAGCTGCGCTAATTTATGCTTTCCGATCTTATGAGAAGGACATTAAGGACTATCACACTGCACCGCACGCCGCTGCGGTTCGTGGTGATTCGGAGTTCGATTTTGTACTGAAAATCTCCATTTTTGTACAAAAACTGCATGGTATACCGTGGTATAACATACTGCCAGCGCGTCTCCGTGCGGCGATATTCCCAAGCTAAAATCCGCATCGCCGCACACAGGAGCGTTGAGTGGCAGCAGTGTGATATCCGCCTTACAAGAGGTTCACGCGCAGGGATGCCAGCAGAGCGAGCTTATTTTATACCATTACTAGCAGCCCACCCAGACTTTGCTCGGCTATTAAATATACGTATAAATCTTCGTCTTTAGTCACTTTATGTATTAAAAAACGCATCAAAATCTAGCCAAGTAGTTTTAAAGATTTAAGCATAAGGACAGAGAAAGTGACTTTGTTTTATACTGTATAGTGATATGCATGATTATTTTAACTATCGATAAAAAAAGGGATGTGTGCGTGTATTCGTACATGCATGCGTGCGAGCGTGTACGTGTGAGGCCTCATAATATCAAGCCTAGAGATTTATACAGGTAAGAACCAGCCATGAAATAAAATTTGTATATCATATAAATACACGTGTTATATTTTTGTAAATTTAACTAAATTAATAGTAACAGACTGGATGCCACAAAATACCACTAAAATCAATCAACAGGAAAACCTAACTTAATCTTTTATAGCAATTGTACGAATTTAGTCTGAAGTACTTTAACCAAAATAATAGTAATTAACTAGATGTCACAAAGTACCACTAAAATCAATAAACAGCAAAAACTAACTTGATTTTTAATAGCAGTTGTACGATATTTTTGATTTAGTACTGTTTTGTATTAGAAGTTAATTTTACCTCTTTACACACTTTACCACTTTTGAAGTGTCTGATTTCTAAATATATGACGGAGGAATCAGTGAATAGTCTTCAAAATATAACCTTAGAACATGAAATCAAATTGTTTTATACTCTGTTTCATTTTACTCTTAGAGTCTGGTACATCGTAAATCTGATACTGAGTTAGCTGGTCTAACGTTCGTAATTTTTAGAAAATAGTCACAAAAGAAAAAAAAACGACGGGTTGCACTCCGGGAGTGCCGACAGAAGTGAAAATTTGAATGTTAACGTTGTGCAATTTTGATATTTTGGAAAGGTTAGGGAATAATTTTGCACGACTTGCTTTATCAGTATGAAAGTACTATCATTTATATAGTAGAATACAATACTCATTTATTGCGCTGTCGTACACAAACATGACAACACGAACATTTGCGCAAGCGCCCTGTGCCGTCTTACGAATTTTCGAAAAGCTAAAGAAGTTTTCACTTCGAAGATTTCCTATATGAATACAAATCTGTACCCCAGAGGTAAAGAGTATCAAGTCCAGTTTTTGTAAAATTCATGTTTTAATGCTGTTTTATTGGGAAAAACGTCCTTATCACAATGGTACAAAGCATTAAATCCTACGATGAATATTTTGGAAAATAGCCTCGAGTATAAGACATTATATGATTTGTTACTATCGCGGCTTATGATCTCAACTGATTTTAAGTCTCTATACCTAGATGCTTGTCGCGTACATAATGTTACTTGTTGGAGATAATGTTTTGTGCCATTGCAACCCGTAACGCGCTCCTATCCCGCAGTCCGACATAATTGATGCAAAAAATATTTATAATATTTGATTCTTACTTGCGCGTAAAATATTGAGCTGTCCGGTAATTTGAATAATAGTTAAAAACTATCAAATCATCATGTTTTCCCGTGGAAAATTGTTGTGTCATCCTATAAACTTCAGTAATCACAATAACAACACTAGATGACGGTAAGTTCGAATTTTACTTATTAATGTATTACGAATATTGATGAATTTGTTAGTGGTAAACAATAGCATATCAACTTATTCACAAGGGAAATTGATTTTCATTCTTTAATAGTAATTTTTATGTTAAAATAAATGTTTTTAAACATAAGGACTAGATTACAGATTTTAACCTAGGTGTTATGATGTATTTTATGTAGGTATTAACGTAGCCCTACACGGGCTGATTTCTAATAATGTCTACATAACTGACTAATCATAAGACATCAATGTATTACCCGTATAGGCCCCGTGATTCTATATAGAATTAATTGGCTAACTGCTCTCCTACCAAGCATCTCGTAAAATGTAAGTGAAGGTAACCCAACCTTACACTGTCATATCGACTAGGTGGTAGAATCCTGCAACGACTCGCCCCGAGATCCAGGTACCACCGCCTTTCCTTCCATAAAATGATAATCCTCACCATTGTTGTGTTTCGGTCGGAGAGTAGGATAGCCGGTAAACTTTAGGTGTGTACGAGACTGAACATCCTGGCCTCAGGTTGGCAATGCATCATTACCACCTTTGGTGTCTATAAGCGACGGCATTTCTTACCATCAGGAAATACGTCTGCTTGTTCATCTTCTACTAAAATAAAATAAATTTCCAATGTATCTAAAAATACCGATGTCAATCATCTAAACCAATTTTTTTCTTCCCCAGGTATTGCATTCGATTCTAGTACTAAGTATGAGACTCTGAAATATCTAGCATCCCTCCCTCGATCTAATTCCGTACCTTTCTCCTTTAAAGAGTTTTCTGAGGATGATGTGAAAAAAAACGTTCTATCCATATATTCTAATGCTGTCGGTTGTGATGAAATCGGTCGGAATATGATTACTCCTATCCTCGATATTATTTGTCCAATTCTTACTCATATTCTGAACCAATCAATCACTACTGCGGCTTTTCCTACATCCTGGAAGAACGCTAAAATTATCCCGCTTCCTAAGAAATCGAATCCTGTCGCTCCGTCTGATTATCGACCAATCTCTATTCTCCCATTCCTGTCTAAGGTTTTGGAAAGATTAGTTCATCATCAATTTTCTTCCTTCCTTAACTCCCAAAATCTATTAAATGATCTTCAGTCCGGTTTCCGTCCAGGGCACAGTACGACTACTGCGCTAGTAAAGATTACGGATGACATTCGTTTCGCGATGGACAACAAGATGTTAACAGTGTTAACTTTGCTTGACTTTAGTAACGCCTTCAACTCTGTGGATCACGACGTGCTACTGGAAGTATTACAAACTTTCAATTTATCTCCTGCTTCTGTTAATTGGTTTCGCAGTTATCTACAGGGGCGAACACAATTTGTTCAAGCGGCAGAAGTTATGTCATCTTGGTCCATTCTTACTAGTGGTGTGCCTCAAGGTGGCGTTTTGTCACCTCTCCTATTCACATCATTCATCAATTCTGTAACTCTGTTCTTATCCTCCCACTTCCACCTTTATGCAGACGATCTTCAAATTTACACCCACTCTCGCCTCTCGGAACTTGACAATGCTATTACTGTTGTTAATAATGATCTGGTCAGTATCGAAAAGTGGAGTAAATCTTTTGGTCTTAAACTTAATCCCATCAAGACTCAGGTCATTATTATTGGTAGCCCCGGACTTATTAATAAGATAAATTGGTCTAGTGTACCCCCTGTTAAATTGAATAATGTTATTATCCCATATAGTAACTACGTTAAGAACTTAGGTGTTTTTATCGATAATACCCTTTCTTGGACGAAGCAACTACAGGAGGTCAGTAGGAAAATTTTTTGTGCTTGGAATTCGTTGAAACGTCTTCGCTTTTTGCTCCCGATTCCTACCAAGATTATGCTTGCTGATTCCCTGCTACTTTCAATCTTAGATTATGCTGACGCTAGTTATGTAAATCTTACAGTTGAGCAAATAAATAAACTCGAGCGTCTTCAAAATCTTTGTATTAGATTCATATTTTCATTGCGTAAATATGATCACGTTTCCGAATTTCGTGCTAAGCTCAAGTGGTTGCCTATTAATGTTCGCCGGAACTGCCATATCCTGTCTCTTCTATACTCTATTCTCTTTGATCCATTTGCGCCTAATTATTTAAAGGAGAGATTTAAGTTCTGTAACAGTGAAGTAAAATTTCTCAGGTCCAGTGATAATTTTACACTTCAAGTTCCCTCTCGTAACACTTACTACTATAGCCGCTCTTTTACCTCGCAAGCAGTGAGGCTTTGGAATTCTCTTCCCATAGATATCAGGAGAGCTCCAAATATTAATATTTTCAAAAGTATGTTAAAGCGTCACTTTCTGCGTTCACTGTGATCAATACTTATATTGCTCGTTCTAAATTCTAATACCTATAATTAAAACAGGTTTCTGCTTTTAGGATGATTTATTTTATCTATTAGTAGATGCATTTTTATATTTTTAAGAGCACCATTACACAGTATTCTGTTAAATCTTGTTCCATACATGGGTTGCCTGGAAGAGATCGCTGATTTGGCGATAAGGCCGCCTTTGTGTATCTTATAATTTAAGTTTTATTTGATGTATTTGTAATTTATCTGTATTTGGTGCACAATAAAGAGTTATTGTATTGTATTGTATAATAAATAAATAAATTAGTACCTACTTGTTGATAATAGACTAAGCAATCAAACTACTACCTAGGCATCTACTTCAAACACACTACACAATGTTATATATTTTTAGATACATATTTCTCAAGTTATTTTTTGTTTACATTTTTTGTAATTCAGATTTTCATAATTGGAAGACAGACGTGGAAAACACCCACCTCCCAACAAGATGCCAGACGCTATCAAAGACACTGTTAGCAAAATATTGACCTGGTACCTAATTATGAAAGCCGTTACAGTCGTAATCTAACTAAACGATTGTACCTTGGGAGTCACTTGAATGTGGAAAAACTTTATTTAATTTACGGCGTATTATGTACACAGGAAAATATACCAAAATAAAGTAAAGCAAAAGCTTGGGCTGTATAGACACATTTTTAATACTGAGTATAACCTTGGTTTCAATCCTCCAGTTAATGATACTTGCGATGATGCCTTTGTTATCAAAAATAAAAATACTACAGATGAAACAGAAAGAACTGTCATTAAAGCAGAACACGATTCACATATTCAGCAAGCTAACCAGCGCTATCTACATAAAGCACTCGATAAAACGGATACTATCGAGAGTCATAGAACTAAAAGAATGATAACGGTAGACTTGCAAAACTGTTTGCCCACTCCATGCCTGACTAATAGCTTAAGTTTTAGAAATCGCAGAAAATTGTGGACTTTTAATTTTACTATTTTGGATTCAGTTACTAAAGAGAGCTTTTGTTTAATGTGGGACGAGACGGTGGCTGGTCGTGGCGGCAATGAGATGGCTTCAGGATTAGTTAAGTTTTTTGAGCAGCTTGATGACGTTGTTGAAGAAGTAACAGTGTGGAGTGAGCACAGTTGCTGGCCAAAACAAAAATAGATTTTTAGTTTTGCCTTTAAGTGGATACGTTCCCAAAAGAAAATTTTTTTTTGTACCTGCCTCTTTGTCTCTTATAGTATTGTATTACCTATCTTATTGATGGCTTGGACAGAAGTATTAATAAAGGATTCGTTTCAATTAATATTATATGGTTTTTCTTTTCTTTATTTCATATTTTTACTTATTTATTTTAAATAATGCTTTTGCTTAAACATTTTTATGTATCAAATTCTAAACGTCATTAAAGGTATATAATGGTACAGTATCATAATACTCTTTTTAAATCGATTTATACAATTTGTCTGTAAAGTAAACAAACTTATGTCCGCAAAATCACCCTTGCAGTCATTTTATCGTAGTTTGGTATTTATGTAATAAAACAACGATAGACACAGAACTTAAGAGAATGTAAACAATTTAAATATTTTTTGAACATTATGTCTAAAACTGTATCCAAACTTTGAAGCCGCGCGTTTTTGTGCGTCGTGTAAAGTTTTGCATTTGGCATTTAATATTCTTTACCTGTGAGGTACAGAAATATTATATTCACGATAATTGAAAGGAAAAAATGTATTTTGCATATTATGTATTAAATTTTACAACCTGGCAACCCTGCTGGTGTCTAAGTCCGCTATAAAACAAATTAATAAATTAAATTAATATTTCACTGCCACAAAATACTTAATATATTATGAGACTGTGCTTTTGATCTTTTAAGTCATTATAAGACCACCCTGCGGAAGTTCACAGTCATATAAATTACGGACCTTGATTAATTTTTAGATAAAATTCGTTATAACACGAACCGGAACCGGAAGACGCAGAGTAAACAAAAAATTAATGATTTTTTACAATGTTTTAGAAAATTTAACGTTAATTTTTTAGGACGATAATCTTTACTTTGTAATCTTTGTAGGAAATAAACTGGAACATAACACTGCCAAACAAAACACTGCAGAAATGGGAATACAGTTGTAAACAGAACGTCTGCTGTTAAAAAAAATTGTAGACATTACGTGTTAATAGAAGGATGTCCATACATCAATATAAATAATGTCACATTTATTATGCAATAAATTGTTATAAACTAGCTATCCCTGCGAACTTTGTACGGTCCGCACAGTGATACGACACTTTATCTTTAATTATCCACATGTTTTTATTATTTTTTGATGTGTTAAATTTTGGACAAAGAATTGAATGTTCATAGTTAAAACAGAACAGCGTTTGTCCGGTCAGCTAGTCTTATATATGAAAATGAATGTCTATTTAACGAGTTCAAATTATTATGCGTGAACGGATAGACTAATTTGCTACCTAATTCTTTTTGCTGGGTTAGTTATTGTCAGGAAAAGATATAAAAGTATCTTCAGGAAGGCAGCTCATAAAAAGCGAGCATAGGCTTAACGTCACTAGCCCCGTAACATCCTACTTGGTGGTAGAGTTTTCACAGCGACTCGGATTGGTACCACCGCTTTACCTATTTCTGCCGCCATAACGCCAGTGATTGCCGTTGACGGTTTCCGGTTGGGAGGATAAGGTAGCCCGTAAACTAACTTTTGTTAGAAGTCTAACACCCCGGCCTCAGGTCGGCAAAGCACCATTGCCAAGTTTTGCTATTTCTAGGCAACTAGTATTTATCCATAATATATATCCAAGTACCTTTTGATGGTCAATTTCTAACTTATTTTATTCATGGTGGTCATACAAAACTTTCAGTAATTATTGTTATCATCAATAATTTCGTAGAATGTGAAGTAAATTTAATGCCTACCTTAACAGAAACCTCTGTTGACGCCCCTGGTTAAATTTGTACCATTTGTCGTACGAAAAATAAACGACGCTCTTCTACCTACACATTAAATACTGTATGTAAATGTATTATTGGGAAGGCATTCGTGTGATGAACATTTAGATGTCTGCATTTCCGGGTCTGGATGTTTATTATATTTATCCTGGCAGCTATTTAAGTATTTCCATGTATTAATATCGTTGACTAACACCCATAACACAAGCATATAATTTGCTTACTTTGGGGTTAGATTCAATTTGTGTGCTTTGTCCAAGGATATTTATTTATTATTATTTAATTTAAGGCAATCTAAGCACTAAAAATGGCTCTTTTTAAATCGATTTACAGTCTAAAACTTAGGAGTTATAATAATATAAAAAAATAATAAAATGTTATCATATTTTTATCATAACACGCCCTACATATCATGATTGTAATTATTTAACTCGAAAGAAAAAAAAATACAAAGTAAGGTTAAAAATTGACATTTCGCTAAAATCCAAGCTTTTAAAACAAAAAATTCATAAAAAAATTTAAAGAAGTTCTTTCTTATCTCAAAAAAAAACATTCGTTGAACACGTGTTTTGCTAAACACTGTCTAAAATTGGATTCTCAACAACACGTCATTCTGCCACGTCCATCCACATTAGCACGTTATTGGTTGGATGTCAATTTTAGACAGACTATGGTCAAACAGAACTCTTTTTGTTCTGATAAGGCAGATACATTTCAAATTAATTAGAGTGATGTATTATGTGTTAACGTTTTCATCTAATAAAAAACCGCATCAAAATCCGATGCGTAGTTTTAAAGATTTAAGCATACAAATAAATGGACATAGGGAGAAAGCGACTTCGTTTTATACTATGTAGTGATATTAAAATTTTGAATGTAGATTACATTATAAATAGTTTCTAGCATAACTCGCAAATATTAAATATAATCATTTCCGCGTTTGAGTGCATTTCGTTTAAATATCAATAAATCCAAAATAAGCGACTTTTTGTCTATATTATTTTCATACAGTAGAATGCTGTTGAGACAGGATTAGTTATGTGTTTTTTCCAGTGTTTGAAGTAAGGTGTTTTTAAAGACTGTAATAGGGTTTCAATTACTGTATGTGCTTGTAAAAAAATATTATAATGTATTTTAACGTTGACGTATTTCAAGTGAACCGAATGTTGTACCTACGAAACAAAGACGACGAATTGAATTGAATTAAGTAATTTGGTCTAATAATAAATAACTTTAGTATGCGATTAAAGCCGTGGAAAACAGCTAGTATTTAAATAAGAGCATTTTTGTTTGGTTGCTGTTGTAAAATGGTACTAGAAATACCGAAAACCTGCAGTTTAAGGTTCTACACCTAAAAGGTTTGAAATAAAAAATTTCCATCATTGTAAAAATGAACAAGACCTAAAATAATTCTAGTAAAGTAAAGTATCGTCACACCCATATCCTCGAAGGGGTAGGCAGAAGCACAATCAGGCCACCCACGTCTAGCCGAAGACACTAAGTCTCACAATGTGATATGTGGCAAGCCTACCACCAACCGGGCACATATCCAATCCCGAGCAACATTTTTTTTAATTAGAAAATTGGAAATACTACATTTTCTTTTCGTTGTCCGACCTGCGATTCAAACCCGGGACCTCATGAAGTCTAGTCCAACTTGGACTGCCAGACCATACTAATAATTCTATCACAATTTTAACACAATTTAAAAAAGTTAATTTAGGATATTATACAAATTCATATATTCATAATAGGTAATTATATGAATAACGATTTATCTCAACTGAATAATTATTCAAATCGATTAATTTAGAAATAAGGAACGCCTCCAAATAATTTATCTTTCGAGTAAGGCTAGAAATAATGCAAAATATTTTAGGCAAAGAAAGCCACAATAATCTTCAATGGAGATATCAGTGTAATGTTATTTATGTAAGCAATTTATTTTCTTTCCACTCTTTATTAGCTGTGGAAACGTTTTCTTGTAGAATATAAAAGTATTTTTTTGTAATTAAATCTTTGTATATTAAAATGAAGATAAAATAGTCATCTCTTTGCTTACAAATGAAAACTTTTTGATTATTTTTATAATAAAGTGATTCTTTGTTTCATTTACTGTATTTTTGTAAATATTATTATATTATTTCTTATTATTTGTAGGTTGCGAAGTTTATATAAAGGATAAAGAGATATATTATATCATTTTGATCGTAATATTTTTTTATATGATATCGGAGGGCAAACAAGCAAACGAATTTATACGAAATAAGGATAGCTATCTCTTATTTATTGTCATGTAAGTTTACTGGGTACCTTACCCTCCAAACCGGAACACGTCAACAGCAAGCGCTAATGTTGTGGCGGCAGGAATAGTTAAGGCGGTGGTACCAATCCGGGCGAGTCGCTGCGAAACTCTACCACCTAGTAGAAACTCTACCACTTACTACTCTTTAAAAAGACCAGTCTAATTATTATAAATTCATTTAAAACAGTTTGCAAAAATGTTTAACTTGTTGTCACGCTATATCCTACCTAGGACGACTCATGACTCATGGCGTAAAAAAACATAAAATAGGTGCCAATTTTATGTTTTTTTACGTTATAACCATGGATCTTGTATTTTGCGTCAGATAAAGAATATATTTTTTTATTTTCAAATTTGTCATAGATCGAAAGTGTTATCGATTCTGAACCGTTTTTAAAATTTGGCTGGTGCTTTAGATGTAGCCTTGTATATCACTTTATTTAGCTCTTCGGCTTATTTAGCTCAGTGAATAACCAACTGTAAGTGTTAAGATTCTCACTTTTTTAGCTGAGCGATGTCGCGGCCCCGCGGCCGTGGCGTATACCTATAGAACTATAATATACTTTAAGCAAGAAGCTGGGGAAGAGCTTTACGGGTTGATGCCAGCCATTTCGCTGCAAGCATTTTTTGGCTGCGTGCAATTTTAAATCTGTGATAACTTTTAAAGTAATTATTTAAATTTTAATCTACATTAAATTTCCAAGATTACTAAGGTACTTATGTATACATCCTGTATACAGAAAGAGAAATTGTATATTAGGGTTTATTGAGGTTTAAAAGACCGTTATGCTTATTACCAACAACTGCGACAAATACTTTTCTTCATATTTGACTGTTATCCTAAACGACATAAAACTGTTTATACAATGACAAAACGGCTATTTATTAAAATATTAAAATGTTCACATGAAAAAGTTATATACTAGCGAATTATTAACAAACTACACGCACCTGCTATTTCACAAAAAAAACCAAACTGAAACATTTTAAGATAGAAAATTTCGTCTTTGTTTAATTTTACCAATATTATAAATGCGATAGTGTGTATGTTTGTTTGTTACTCGTTCACGCAAAAACTGCTAAACTGATTTTAATTAAATTTATTATTATTATTTAAACATTAACCATGCGGACAACGCCACGGGCAACAGCTAGTTTTAAATAAATTCGCCTAAATGCAAAAAAAAATATGAATCTGGACCCGAGAGTTAATGATTTTATGAATCGCTAACTCTCCCTCTCTCTCTCTTTCACAGTATAACCACCAGCCATCAATCGTTCACTCTCACTTAGTTCTTAATTAATTGGGAAATTAATAAATGAAATCCAATTATTAATGGAGCCAAAGATATATTTGAAAAGTAAGTGAGCTGGTGAGAGACTAGGTCACTTGAAATTAGGAGTACTGGTTTATGAGTTACACAAGTCGAGTACACAATTTGAGACCTTTGGGATAGTAACTCTGGTCTAGCGGTCCAGATGTTAGATTTAACTTCATGATGTCTCGGGTTCGATTTCCGGGTGGGGCAACAAAAAGAAAAAAATGATTTTTCCAATTTTCTAATAAAAAAATGTTGCGAGATGTGTGCCCGGTTTGGCGGTAGACTAGCCATCATCACGTTGTGCCAATAAGCTAGTTGTGGGTACCCTGATTATACCTCTGTCTATCTTTTCGGGGATATGAGCGTGAAGATACTTTACGTTTACTTATATTACTGTTATAAAAACTGTTTTTTTTTATTCACTGTTTTTTGCCGTATCTTGTCAGTGAGTATTTAGCCCAATCTGGTGGTAGTTTTACCTACCAAGATTCGTCACACGATTTTTTTATAGTTTGCATATAATAAGTTTATTCCTATTTTTTTACTAAATTTAAAAGTTTTTTCTCAAGACAAATTAAACAAAAATTAATATCCTCCATTTTCGTTATTTTGCTCTGTCTTCATCGCTAATTGCCAGCTGATGAAACACTAAATACACATTAAAATGCTAAGCAAACGTTACAAAAACGTTACAAAAAGGTATTAGCTAAATGCATACTACAGTCTCAGAAACAGGCATCATTAGAATACATTAAACAATCTTCTAATAAATGTAAAGCTTCATGGGACATAATTAAAAGTTCATTTCAAAAAATTAAAATAAATAACTCAGTATATACTGATTCTCAAGAAATAGGTAATCT